>OY735235.1:577500-717500 GCA_963457665.1 Thysanoteuthis rhombus
CTCTTTACCGTCATTCAATAATACATGTCCATGACAAAAAAAACCCCACAAAACAACATCCCCTGCAAATTTATGTGGTATGTGATTGTGGTTCATGGCGGAAATTTCACGAATAATGATAACAGTGTAAATCAGAAAACAATTCACAATACAGAATACACTCGTGCCTCAAACGTCAAGTGAAATTTGTATGACAAATAGAAACGAGCTATATTTAGCTTCAAACTCGGTCAGAAGGCATCAGTTGAGAATGTCAACAATGGAGCACGGATTTTCAAACCGGATTTTTACTAATTAAGTAATTTAATTCAGTATTTTAGAGGCCTCCCTGCCTCTCTGTAAGGCTCGGGCGGTCAGTCTGTCTCCATGGTCTTTCTCGGCTGTTTCAAGCCAGATTTATTTGAAATTTGGTAGAAAAATGCGTCCCTTGATGAGATGCTTCTCACCTACGGAAATCCTCCACTCAGAGTCACGTGATCTGGCAATTACGGTGTTTGAACTTTATGGTTTAAAATCAATTTCCTCAGCTGTTTTCAGTCATATTCACTAGGAACAAGATCGAAAAATGTTTCTTGATAGAATACTCCTTACCTAAAATTATCTCCTACATAGAATCATTCAATCCGGCAATAACGGTGTATGAACTTCACAGTGGACTCCTCATTGAACTTTCGGTTTTTTCAATTTGAATGAATTAAGGTTTTATTGTGATTTTATTTCTTATTTTGTACCATATTTTAAATTTCAAGTATATAAAAAAAACAACCTTTTAAATGAAATAAGAAAAATGTTTTTTTGTCCAGTGTTTTCTTGTTTTTGTCGTTATACCTACTAATACAGGTTAAGTGACCCTTATCTAAAATGCTAGGGACCAGATATGTTTGGGATTTTTTATTGGAAAATTTACAATTGTGTAATGAGTTATCTTTGGGATGGGGCCCCAAGTCAAAATAGCAAAAAGGATTTGTCGAATCAGGTATCAAGTTGCACGGATCAGTTTTGAGCTAAGACTGAAAAAAAAAGAAGACTTTTGACGATTTTCGGATGTTATCAAAGATGGCTTCATTAATAACTTATCTAACCATTCTCGATGGAAATATCAATATGTGATAATCCCAGAGATCTTTTGATTATTTTTCCGGAGATCTCATCAAAGAAATTGTCATTAATCGAGTACTTACATCGTCGATTTTCTCAAAACACCGGTCAAAAATTTCCCCCAATACCTAAATGTTCTGCACCTTCGTAACCACTTGAGCTATCAAGATGAGGTAAGTGCCAAAAGAAAAGCTTATGATACGCAGAATAAGAATCCTCATCAAATCATTCTAAATGGTTCTTAATACCTGGTTCGATGTGCAGGGTAATATTCATTATTCAAACCTTGTACACATAGCCTGAAGGTAATTAAGCATACATAAGAAACATCTGGAGTCATTGAAGTTCTCTCTATAGCCTAGAGGATCACGTATTTTATTTCGTACAACTATCCTATCATTTAGTCTATGTCTCACATCGACACTAGACATTAAGCAAGAGAGCCTCAGGCTTCTAACACGTATTTAATTATACCTGTAAAAGGTTGCACTTTTATCGTGTTTAATTTCAAACTCGAGGCAAATACTAGGCGAATGCAGGGGCGTAGCTGAGGTAGGTTAAGGGGTAGTTGAGGTAAGATAAGGGGTAGCTGAGGTAAGATAAGGGATAATTGGGGTAAGATAGGGGGTAACTGAGGTGAGTTAAGGGGTAGCTGAGGTGAGTTAAGGGGTAGTTGGGGTGAGTTAAGGGGTAGCTGAGGTGAGTTAAGGGGTAACTGAGGTAAGATAAGGGGTAACTGAGGTAAGATAAGGGGTAACTGAGGTGAGTTAAGAGGTAGTTGAGGTAAGATAAGGGGTAGCTGTGGTAATTTAAGGGGGAGCTGAGGTGAGTTAAGGGGTAGTTAAGGTGAGTTAAGGGGTAGTTGAGGTGAGTTGGGGGGGGGTTAATTGAGATAAGATCATCATCATCTGCAATAGCAGCCTTTCAGAGGTGATCATTAGACATAGACCTTCCACAAGATACCTCTGTATCATGGGATCGACGGAGCCAGTACTTTCTGAACTTGTGTAGTTCGTCAGGCCATCTATTTTTTGTCGGCCCCAGTTTCGCATGTGATCTCTTTGGATCAGCCTTGTGAGTCGTCTCACAACGTGACCAGCCCATTGCCTCTAAATTTTCCTGATCCATTCTATGATATTTTGGATTCCTGTCTTTCCTCTAATGTACTGTACTGTCTTCTGATCCGTCCTTGTTATGTCGATCATGATTCTCTCTTGTGCAAGTTGCATCTTTCTCGGTTTGGGGATAGTTTTTTGTTAGGTTCCATGTTTCATTTCCATTGGTGACTATGGAAATGCTCCCAGGGTTCCAAATAGTGTGGTCCCAAACAGCATTTCGTTCACCTACTGCATTTCTCACTAGAGGAGCTTTTGTTTGCTAATGGAAAACGTTCAACTCGAAGGCAAAAGATGATGTACAAGGATTGTCTGAAGGTCACACTCAAAGCAGCAAATATCTCAGTTGATGAATGGGAGACTCTGGCAGGTGACCGTTATTCTTGGTGGAAACGAATCCGCCGAGAAAAGGCCACATTCGAAGAATCAGCCATTAAAAATTGAAAGCCGAAGAGAAATGCCCGGAAAGGACCTGACTCCGAACTTCCAGCTTACAAAGGTGTCAATCTCGAACTAACTTGGCCTATCTTTGGGAGGGTCCACCCCAAGCAAAACTGGAAAGAAACGTCATTTACGTTGTCATGAAAAGAGAAAACCGATGAACTATCAAATAGCTACAGATCACAACATCTGTCTACAGGAGTGCTTAAAATGTACACAGGAGTATATGGAAGTTACGTACCTGGTACCGACACCATGGATTGTCTCATGCGCCAATTTTGCGCCAGAAATTTAAAATCCCTGACTGAGTTCAAAGGCCACACCCGTTCTTGGCGTAGTTGAGATATTCTCTGGAGTGACCTCATGTGATACTCCCAAACGGGGTGGAGGCTATCACACACACACACACACACACACACACACGGATAAAATGCAATGTGTACCCAACACGCATATATATATGGATGCACACTGTATTATATCAAAGTAAATATATATATATATGTGTGTGTGTGTGTGTGTGTGTGTGAAGATATATATATATATATATATACATATATATATATATATATATATATATATATATATATATATAATAAACCGTATACTTTTTATAATTATTTTATATCATTTATCTGTTTAAAAAAGAAAGGGGAGTAATTATTTATCACTCATTTGAATGATCTTTTTAATAGTGAAAAAAGGTTAACCTAGTCATGAGTCAGTTATATCATATATATATATATATATATATATATATATATATATATATATATATATATATATATATATATATATATATATATATATATATATATGTATATGTATATATATATATATATATATATATCATTAGCCTGGAGAGACCCTGGCACATACACGTGTTTGTGTAGCGAATCTCCATTCTACTAATACACACACACACACACATATATATATATATATATATATATATATACATACGTGTGTGTGTGTGTGTGTATGTGTGTGTGTGTGTGTATCCTCTAAATTTTATCTACAGGTATGTACATGCATTGTTTAGAGTCTAGACTGTCTTCAGGGTCAAATCCAGGTTTTATAACCCATCGTGGGAAAACATTTATCTTTCTGCTTAGTTACAGTTCTGGTGAGATCATATTTTTAATCGTCATACTATTTTCGAAGAACGTGAGCTGTAACTTAAACGTCCAAAGTGATTTGCAAATTATCCGATCCGTCATACTTAGACGAAGTTCACGTTTGCTCAGGAAGATCAAAAAAGGACACAGTGCTGGATTACCTATCTAACAAAATTATCAGATGCGTAGACCCTGCGCTAGAGCAATCAATTCCGACCAAGTGATTCTGCACCGGCTTCATTGATATATATTACACACGAAGGAAAATCGCTTCTGGAAAATCATGAAAAAAGTGAAAGATTTTCTAATGTAATTGCATTATTTGCTGATTAATTTTTAATTAGGATATAATTCGATGTTGTTGGAAGTTTTGGGGTTCTTAACAGCCATGTTTTCTACCCAAGGACTTATTTACAGGTTCGAATTCAAATAAGGACATAACACTGCTCAAGCTGCTCAACACTCGAACTCAAATACTGTCTCTAGTTTCGAGAATGGTCATCAACATTCAAAGAGTTTTTCGGATAATTGAGGTCTTTGTTGTTCAAGTTGTTGACACTAAATTCCGGCTGATCTATCCTTCGACCTTCTTCAGGTGTGCCATCCGAAAGCAATGGTCAGCGGCGTAGCGATGTTACCATTCGAAAAAATTCTCTTTGCCATCATCACACTCGGATAGCACACACACAGACACACACACACTGACGAGCAAAGAGAGAAGAATGGGCAGCCCACTTGGCTGGTTGATCGGTCAGGCCAATTTGGGGGCTACGGCGATTCCTTACATTGTTGAAAAAAGGTTCACGTCGAGAATTGATAAAAACTGTTCTATTTTCACCTTACAAACCGAAAGAGAGTTTTGATCATTTCAATACATGTAATCGGTGGTGGGTGGGGTTTACGCTGTATACTTACGAGTATACTTAGTTCAAACACAGCCTTACTGTACACCTAGATCCCCAAACCCATTTTCATCAATCACTGAATGTACTTGAAGTTGGACAAGTTTAACTATCATGTGTTTAGTGTTAATAAGGTGTTTTACTTTAACAAAGCAACACGAGTATTATTTACAGCTTTCAAGAATGACTATTCAACTGGCCTTTGCTGTTCTGGATAAAATTAATCAGTAAGCGTTCAAATTACAAGGCCACAATCTCAACTTCATATGATACTAACAGCGTGTCGTTTTGTTCCAAGTTGAGAACGGTGTATTTAATATCATAATACCGCTCTTTGGTCACCGAATACTGTACCTTCAACTATCTCTTACACGGGTAGAAGGGACCCTAACATGAACCATGGGCCCAGACGAGGGCTTTGTCATCCATCTGTTTTTTTTTCTTTTTATACTGTATCTGCTGCAGTTCCATCCTTGTGTTGTGTTGGTCTTAGTTCATCAGGAATGGGAAATGCACCTAATGTGGAACATAATATAGAGTCTCTATCTATGAAACAAGTGGCACTGTATATTACTCTCCTCCTTTAGACATTGGCGCAGCTAAACCAAATTTTTTTTATACGTACTTAATGGACCTTGGAAAAGAACTTGGACTATTTGTTTTTACAAAAAATATTAAGGGTTTTAGAGGAAGGGAGGGATCAGTCTTCATGTAACTATAATGTGAAACTTGGCCCTTAATTTCCATTCATTGGCGAGGCTCAACCAGATTTGGTAAGCATACTTAGGGGGCGTATGGGAAGAAATCTGACGATTTGGTATTTCAAAAGAAGTCATTTTCGAAGGGTTTTGGTGTGAGCGTGTGTGTGAGTTCTAGAACCAATGAATTATAGTAGTTTACAGGGGCAGTAATGCACCGCTTGCATCCCATTACGGACACCCATGGTAATTAATCCATTACATGCTGTTACAATCTACGATTCTTTGACTTACGATCAGATTTTCGGTCCCCGACTCAATCGTAAGTCAGACTACACGTACTGTCTGGCTTCGGTTTAGAGAACGCGTGAAGTGATTACCTAATCATTCATCTGTTATTGTGTAGAGACCAGTACACGGGAGATAAAAGCCATAATTTCATGCTTGTACGAAGAACCACTGCCCAGGAATGCCAAATCAGTTATTTTTCGGCTAGATCTAGCCAATTTTCCCACTATTTAGCCGATAAAAAATATGCAATAGCCGAGAATATAGCCATTAAAAAAATCAGCCAATTCAATTTCATTTTATAGCTAACTCAAATATATATATATTTAATAATTTTAGGCATAAAGTTAGCTAAAAGTGGGAGAAATTTAGCTGATTTTTGCCATTTTTTGAAGGTCAGTCAACATTTGAAAACGATAAACCGATTTTTCACCGAAACTTTTGCTTTGAGATTATGGCGGGGGGAGTCAGATATTAAAATTGTCTTTTTAGTAAATCCAAAGCAAATCTGGCTAGTTTTAATGAAAGTGAATGATGTCTATCAAGGATTTGTTCCAGAGTTTTAATATATAGCTATTTTATTTGATAAGTGGGCTTTAAATGAGTATAAAACATCATAATGTTTTAGCCAATTTGTGGAGCAGTTTTAGCCGGAAAAATAAAATTTTGAGTTAGCACTACTACTACTACTACTACTAAAAAAGTTGTAAGTTGGAAGAGAGTATAAGTAGAGGTGCTTGAATCGAATTTATGGCCTGTATCAATGAAACACAGGACAGACTACAGTGGCGCAGTGGTAGGGTGCTCGCTTTCGGCTTGGTAGGCAGTGGTTCAATATTTTATACAGAGGCGGGGCCATTTGAAAACGCAACCAGGGGAGACGAAACTTTATAAATACTGCATTTCTACTGACAAAACTCGTTTTATGATTCTATTGATATTGAACAGCAAATTCTCCTTATATATATATATATATATATATGTATATATATATATATATATTCATTTCAATGATCGCACAATTACTACACTCTAATCCCAGGTAGAAGTGCTGGGTTGTGACACTCTAATCCCTGGCAGGGCGCACAGATGATTTGATTCCAGGTGAAAGTACCGATTCATATGTAAATAATCCAGTCATTTTCACCGGTACTATACTAGTGATAATGAAACAATGATGTTGATCGTAACAGGGGTTACAAACTACTGCTCGCCATTCACATGCGGCCTTTCAATATTAATTGTGCGGATAATGGAAATACGCAGGCTGAGCAACTTTTCCTATCACCATTGCTATACAAAGGTGAATAAGAAAAGATTTATAGCTTTACATTTATTTACTGGGTTTGAATTGCAACCCTGCTGGATTAAAACGTCAGTATAATTTTCATGATTAGAAAAAATATTAAACTATACTGAATCCTGATGCAAATTTTATACAGTCGAAACAAACATGAATCGATATTTTGGAACCACTTAGTATAAATATGTGCTTATATTAGTAATTACTCTAACTGATACAAATTAACAGTTTGGAAACTTCATTCATAAATAATTATTATTGTGTACATTTGAAAATGTGTAAGTAGCTATAAAACAAACAAATTTTGGGCTTTCAAACATCTGGAGTTCATTGTAAGTGGTTCTTGCACTAAGTTCGGCCAATCCTCGATAATCATGATGCTGATGAAAGTTACTCGCCATCACAGTTAATAATTGAACAACTGTAGCATCAAAATTTGAAGTTATGTAAAGAAAAATCCATTGAGGAATGAATATAGTCAGAATAAATTCTAATTATGACAGCACAGGCGTTTTCCACCGGAAAACATCTAAAAGAGACTAGAACGAATAATCTATGAATATCTAGATGTTATCAAAAGGCCCCCCCAAATTGAAACCCCAAAAGGATCAAAAAACTTTTATCCAAAATCCAGAACAATTTTTTTTAAAGAGGGGGTTACTTGGAATAATACAGATAACAAATTCTTCGAGTCTGAAGACAAATCGGTATTGTCGGGAGCACTGGAACTCACGAACACATCAACAAACGAACATCCACGTATTAACCCCCCCCCCCACCAAAGAAACAACTTATCACTGTCTTCGATGGTTACGGTTATTCAATGCTGCTGCTGCTGATGATGATGAATAATAATTGCTTATTGAGTGAATTTCACTCCATGTACTTGTCTGCCCCAAACCTCCAGCAACGTTATTTTAAATCTGTTATTTCTTTTCACTTATCATAAATACCATCATAAACTAAAGTTCATAATACTCATTCATTATTTTTTTCTCTTTAATAAATTACTGCTGATAAAAGAACTATATCATCTGGGTGTGCCTGACTAAATAACCTATTTAAAAAGCCAGAGAAAAATGAAAGACGAATCTATGTACATTGGGGACACTTGAATAAGTAGTTGTAGGTAAGTGTGGTTTTTTACCTGGACTGCGACAGTGTAAAAGTATGCGAATGACCCAGTTAAGGAGTGTCTCCGTGCCCACCAATACCTTATTAAGAACAGCTGACCTATATAGAGGTTGACCGGTCGGCCGGTTGGCTGACTGGTGGTTGGTGGCTCACGGTCGGGGTTGCCCAAGACAAGGTGATTGTGGCTGTGGTTGTGGTTGACAAACTCTTAACGCTCCTTGGAGATAAAGTAATTAAGAATGAATCCATACAACAAGATACGACTGTGTCTTGAAGAAATTAAAATGTATTCTACGTGATTTGATGGGCGTAGCCAGAGATAACTATAAATATAGGGGCCCCAGGGGTGGGCAGGTGGTGGACTTGATTCCTTGAGGAGCTTTTTTCCAACATTCAGTGAGATTTGATGGAAGAAGAAAATTAGCAAAAAGTTGCGCTATTTCTGAATTGGTGAAAACTAACCCCAAAGACAGAATTATTATTCATGCAATTCTTGTATACACAGATATAGCCTAGTTATTGTGTAATGTTAAGTAAACTACAATGTATTTATAATACTTTCTGGGCCCCGCCATTGAGAGCTGAGGTGGGGGGGCGTTAACAAATCGCCTATCCCTTCTATATGCGTTTTAGTGTTGCCAATTTAACGCTTTACGCGCTAAATTCAGTGCGTTTAAAGTGTTGGCAGTGCAGAAAAGCACTCTAAGAGTATTATACTATGATTATGTCGCTTTAGCTTTGGATTTTACCAGTATGCTGGAGTACTGACCGTCAGCAGAAAAAGAAGATTGTATAGTGCTGATCTTACCAGCGGAGGCTTTTCTGCCAGGAGTCAACATTCAAAACCCAAGGCCGGCTCGTACGTTAGGCAGACTTGGGTAGCCATCTTTCCTCAAATGGAAAAAAATAAAATACACCCAGGTGCGTATTTCAAGTTTCACCAAGGGCACATGAAACCCTTGTACAAATTTCAAGTTTCACTTAGGGTGCAAATCCTTGCACAGGCCATGTTAAAACCTAGGTGAACATTGGGGGCAAATCAGCAACTATTTTCTTCTCAGAAAGGGCCAAATATTTTTTTACATCAAGTCAAGCTTTGCACCAGGGTTGTCAGATAGTAGGAGACATTTCTGGCCAAAAGCACACCCTGAAATGGCCAAAAAGGGCCAAATGCCATAATAGTTCTACAGTACACACCAAAAATTAAAAAAACTAATTAAAACCTTACTTCAACAGGGTCACCTTCAATCCACCCTATAATTCTGAATCCAAAACTGAAGCCAAAATCTTCTTAGACCTTTGACCCCTTCATGTAATACACTTGATCCCTTATTGATCCCCCGGCATGTACATAAAGATGATACTTTAGTAAACGTACAGTCATTGTTGCCAATTTAGAGTTTTTTGCGTTAAATTTAGCGCATTTCTTGCATTGGTAGCGCGAAAATTTAACTTTTATGGAATCTGGGTGCTATTTTTCATTCACGTCAGCAAGATTTTAGCTCTTTTAAAAAAAAAATCCAGCCAATTCTAACCTTATTTAGCTATCAAAAATGGTCTTGAAAGGCTAATAAAGTTTCCTTTTTAGCGAGTATTGTCGTTTTTTTCGAGGTTGATCCAGCGCGAAATCTGTCTTTTCGCGGAATGCTGGTTTAGACATGGTTTTGTTTCATTACAGTTTGTTTCAGTTTTTTGATTCGAGAAAAAAAGAGGAAAAATGAATTTGGCCAAACCAAAAGTTCAAATTGGCCATATTTGTCACATTTAGCCATAAAATTGCCATAATGGCAAACTTAGCACAAGATTACTGTTTATTGTGTGCCAAGAAAGCCGTCGTTTTTATCTCCACTCTCAGCTACGTAACTGGTCAAAGGATACACCTGTCGTCTTGCACCAGAATACGTATTGCGAATAGTTGAGGAGTGTTAAAAAATCTTATTTTGATCATTAAAAGCAAATGTTGAAGATTTGTTGGGATCAGAATCGGTTAATGGTATCAACCAAACGTGCATAACTGGGAGCAAACTTGTATATCAAAGGTATTGTTGGGGATTGACGCTTTCGCTTCATTGGGTGACGTTGGTAACAACCAGGATATTACCTTATTTGAAAGGGTCCTTGAGTTTTCAGTTTCGAAACCATTGGTTCAAAGGAATACAATTAAATCTGTTTTCAATTCGGAAAAAAAATGTTATATTGTGCCCACTACTGAAGGACTGCTAAATATTATCACACCTTGTATAAAGACGTTGATGCTGTTGACATCACAGTGGAGTATTTCTTATTTTCTGGATGGGGGGGGGGGTCGGAGAAATAAGAAGATACAAACACTGCACTGCACTACACAACACATTTTTTGAGAATTGTTTACTTTTTATTGATAACGAAGTACCAACTTGCCCCACCCTGGACCAACCTATCCTGAGACGGGCCAAGTTGGTCCCAGTGTCACTAGGTCAGTTATGAGCCGCACTCTGAGTTATATCACAATAGTTTCACCATTTATTGACATGATAAATTTAGGAAATATATTGATACGGTTTAAACCATGAATGGTTCCTTCAACACTATCGAAACATTCTCCCCGCTGCTTTGGGGAGCGAGATGGGGGCTTAACTAGCCCTGCTCCTCCCTATATTACTGCAGCCACCCGTAGCTAAATTATAGGTGTGTTTCAGGGGATGAAGCGTGAATCCTCAGTGAGGCATAGCTTGAGATTTGGAGGTCTGGGCTCTTTGTGGGACTCGTTTCCACATTCAGAGAGATCTGTCAAAAGAGATGGAGCAGGTGAACTACTATTTTTTAGAGCTTTTAGAGTCGGTGTCCGTTGGGGGCCGGAGGCAGTTCCAAATAGCCCCCCTTACCTCCTCAGTAATGCCCCTGGATCGTTGAATATGGGTAACTGCGACCATGTATAAGAACAGGAAGAAATAAGAAACTAAAGGAAGTGAAAAAGGCGAGGAGATAAAAAGAGTATATATATATATATATATATATATATATATATATATATATATATATATATATATATATATATATATATAAATAGATAGATAGATAGATAGATAGATAGATAGACAAAGAGAGAGAGAGAGAGAAAAGGGAAAGATGCAGAGTAGATAAAGAGAAAGAGATTGGAAAGAGGGACAGAGAGAGAGACTGAGAGAAAAGAGAAACTGTATGAAGAAAGAGTGTGTGTGTGTGTGTGTGTGAGTGTGTGGGTAGTATGCAAAAGAAGAGAAGGAGTGTGCGTGTGTTAGTGTGCACATAAAGAGAGAGAGAGAGGGGGGGAGAGCGTTAGTGCACGTGAAAAATGTTGGGATTATTTACGTATGGATTGGCACCTCTGTCTAGGATCAGTGCATTCACTTAAAAGTGTTACTGATACTTACACAAACACTCACACACACACACACACACACACACACACACACACACACATATATATATATATATATATATATATATATATATATATATATATATATAGTGTGCCTATGTTTGTCAGTCCCTCAGTCTATCTGTATGAGAGAGAGTTTCGTTACTCCTCGGTGACTCTAAAAGCTGCCCGAGCGTTACACGGGCCTGTCCGGCCCTAAAATATTCTGAATTCCAACGACTGAACACTGAACACTGAACGATGCAAAATTCAAACAGCCGGGTACTGAAGGATGCCGAATTCCAACACAAGGGTACAGAGGGATGCTATATTCCAACGGCCATGTAGGTCCGGGCATTTTGTAGCACCCCCTAACGAGGTATATTCAGAGCGAATCATTTTAGTAAATTGTATGGGCCAGTCATAATTACCTTCCAAAATGTGGGTCTCTTGACACCTTTTTCAAGTTTTATTTATCAAGTATTTAACACAAAACCCATTTCATACAAACATAAAGGCAATCAACACTCTGGAGCTTGGTAATAGGACTGGAGGCCAATGATTTTGTACTGATTCGGTGTTCGAGCCTAGGTTAATACTGGGGGTCTTGGATGCTGATTTTCAAAGGCAGACAGGTGTCCCCCGATCCGAAAATTAGTATAACTTCCCTTACTTCCAATTTCTCTCGCCCTGCATCTGGTCCTACACGGGACCAAGCTAAGCTAAGTAGATAGATAAATAAATAGATAAACACACATACACGCAGGGTTGGCTCGTCCCTTAGACGAACCAAGGCAGTCGCCTGGGGCGTAAAGATCCCAGGGGCGCCCTCTAAACTAAAAAAAAAAAAAATAGTCGTAAGTATACAACCGGGGATGCAATTTTAAATCTCGCCTAAAGGTGCATGAAAGTCTCGCCTAGGACCCATGGAACCCTTGTGCCGATCCTGCATACACGAATGTGTGCATGTGTGTGTGTATTTGGTCAAACAATTCAAGTCTAATGAAATATTGATATCCATTGTCTGCTATTTTTTAAACGTAATCGAATTGTTCTCATCCTAAATTAAATGTGGTTTTAGCCTTTGGTATTCGATAACAGCGCCGTTCTCCGTGTACTCATTTTTATTTAACATCGGTAAGTTTAAGGTACGTATGAGCAACCCTAGACTAGACGGACAGATTGGGCCTTTGGCAACATCTTCTTGCCGTCTCTCTCCTATAATCTAGGTATCTATTCAAAATCTCATATATTTTTCTCAGGAGCTAAATTTTATAGTATATGTGGAAAGTTAACTATTGTTTTTGCTCCACAAATCAATGATATAACAAATGTATTTCACATGCTTGTCAACAATATAAATCAAGAACGTTTTCTGTAATACGATCTACATGTTTCAAGTCAACGTGCGGTCCGAATGGAGAAGGAAGATGTTTCATGTGTGGCCCGCTATATCAGGAAAGTTGCCCATGCTTAGTTTATAGCTTTTATCAGTGATGAGAAAGTGTTTTAGGGAACTAGGTATTCGATGATGTTGGGTTCGGGAACTTTGTATACATGGTGTAACATCAGTAGATATTGAAAGAACAAAAATCCTGGAAATCGAGATGTAGGTATACACCGTATCCAGCGAACACCCTTACATTTCCGCTACTGACATTCATTCAGGTGTCCACACCTTTTTCATACCTTCGTGTCAGCTTCGTTAAATAGTTATTTATTCATCCACACAGACATAGAAAAAAATAACCCTAGAGGTAGAGAATAATTGGGGTAAGTAATTAAAACTTTCAGTTGAGATTACTAACATAGCATACGAATTTCACATAAACTTTTTTCAATGCAATACAAAAGCCATGAAGGACAACAGTAGAATAGCCTTCATAAATACGTGCATAACAAATACAAATACTTATATCAGTAGCGTCACTGAGAGGAGATATTTGAAATGCCCCCGGCGCTCCCAACGGAGGGGCCCCAAAAGATTTATAAACAGTAGTTCACCTACAGCCAAATCTCACTAAATGTAGAGGGGAGCCTTTCAAAGAGCCAAGCCCATCTGCGCCCCTAAATCTCTAGCTACGCCTCTTATTTATATATTTGTATATGTTTGTGTGGATGTAAGATTCATTACATTTCGACACGAAATATATATATATATATATATATATATATATATATATATATATATATATATATATATTCATTCATGCACACGACGTCACACCTTATTCACATATGTATTCATATACACTCAGTAGGAGCACGCAGGGAATCGATATTAGAAATATGAAGGGCCTTCAATCATACCAACCAAGTATACATTTACGTACATAAAACATATAGATATATTACATGATTTATGTACCACTTGACTTACACACAGAAAGACTTATTTTAATACCCATAAACATTATACAACCATCAACAAAACCAGGACCGTTCTTAAAGCAGGGTAAAGAGTGCAGCTGCGTTGAGCCATAAGATGTTGGGGGTCCTGATAATACGTCATGAAAATATTTCAATATTTTTTTTTCGGGTAAAAATGTAAATATTTCAACAATAAATTTCTGAATTTCTTCAGGTGTATTTCCAACAACTAAGATTTACGGTTCCAGGTGTACGTTCATAGGTGTCAGCAGAAAAAAATCAGCGTTTCTAAATCAAAAAAATATTTTTGCATCAATCTGACTGCTAAAAAGTGCCAAGTTGAAAAAAAAAAAACGGTAGCCAAATCTGGCCCGAGAACAACAGAAATAGTGAAAAGAGCCGCTTAAAATGGGCAAAAAATGGCAAAAAGTTGCCGAAATATTCAAGAAAAACGTCTTAACAGAACATGTTTGATGATATTACAATAAAATCGAAAATACATAAAAGATTTAACGTTAATTCAAACATCATAATTTTATAAATCAAATATTTCATCTTTGTTATGATTTGATTAAAGAAGATAGCAGAGTACAGATATAAAAGTTATGCACTGCGCCCCATCAAAGTTAGGTTCGTTTCGGATGACAGTTGATAAACATATAAACCAAGTGATGATCATGATCAGTGAACACACACACGGGCACTCACACACACTCATACACACGCAAACACACTTGATAATGTCATTCATAAATACACACCCACACCCACAAACGCTTACATACAAACTTGACCATAACACAAGTCTTATCCCTATTGATTTATTCAGTACACATAACCAAGATGCAGTGAGTGTTAAAAGTACCCAAAATATTTCAGAAAGTTTATTTCAAACATTAACATACTTTTTAATTTTTATTCATAACTTTTCCATTTTGTTTCAATACTCATCTATTTTGATTTTCGTACATTTAATTTTGATTTTCGGTTCAAATCCTGTTTATCTTGAACCCGTATAAGGATGTTAGAATTAACTTTAAAAAACTTATCACATACTTTATGCATTCACTTGTACATAAATACCTTGAACTGTACAGTTTTTATAAATATAGGTTTCGATGTAGTTAAGGTATTGCAGTACAAACTAATGTGACTAACTATAAGCTGAAAAAAAAAAAAGAAATTGAATTATAAGACCTTGTACAGTGCGATTTTGACCTGTACAGAAACGAACGAATTTACCGTACTAATCAAGGTAAACCTGTACTTCAATTCTGTCAATTTTCAACCTGTATAAAGATGTTTAAACGAACTTTCAAAAGCTGATCAGATACTTTTTTGCATTCGCTGTACTGTATACAATAAACACAAGCATTCTACCTGTTTCTAAAGAGGTACACTCAAGATTAAAATTCATCTGAAGATGACAAGATCTTCTTACCTGACCTAAATCCACCGTCAGGTTGACTTCATTATATTCGATACCTCGAGACAAGGGCGGGCTCTGCCACCATTTTTCGGATCCGTCCACGGCATAACTGGCCGGGTGTGATTGTTCGAGGACTTTCGAGTCGCAATATTCGCAAAGCTGACCAGCCTGTATTTCCACCGGGGTCGTTTTAATAACCAAGTTATCGTAAGCACTGTTCGTTACCCCGGTCAGTCGACAGTACATCTCTGGAGTATGTTCCGTTTCTCCACATGTCGAAGAGGCCGTTATCTTTTTCTTCTCAGCTAAATTGAGATTTGGTGGTTCTAGTACCTGGGCGTAGCCGGGGTGAACAAGTGTGATCACTGCAATGGCCAGTCCGGTAAATAATAGCCACCCCAGGTGACGCTGCGTCGGGGTTCGACTGTAACCCGACATAGCGAAACTTGTAATGAAATCACCAGCTCCGTGCAGAAGAGAGCTTGAACTAAGTAGATGAGAATGGGGGTGTAGGCTTATAAGCGAGTGGACGAGTCCACTATATACCTTTATCACTGGTTAGTCAAGGTGCAGTCTTACAAATGAAGATGTTTTTCAGCTATATCTAGCTATTTGATTGCATCTAGATGTCAGAAATTGTTATTCAATGAAATGAGAAATATATTTATTTAATTCATAGTAGAAAAATGAACATTTTTTTTTTAGAAAAAGTAAGATTTTAATAAAACGGAAGTCTACAATTAAAGTCTCATTTAATCTACTGATAATATTTAATATATTTTCTTGATTTTAGATATCAATCTATCTGGAGAATCCAAATGTTTCCGGGTGTTTTCAGATGTTTTTTGACTTAATTTTAGATGCAAACTTGAAAATAAAGTTGGCAACTCTGTCAAGGTGTGTGATGGTCGCATTCACAAAAAAAAAAAAAATGATTTTTCTTCTAGGTGTTTTTAAAGTTTTTTTTTTTTTTCCAAGGGCAGGGTTTCTCTTGGTGATGATTTTTTTCTTTCTTTTTTAACAACAATTTATAGCTTATGAACCAGGTTAGGTTATTTAAGCCCACTGACTGCTTGAAAATAAACTGTTAAAAAATGCAATTGAAATAACGCCGACTGCTAACTTGTTGCTCAGCGCCCCCTGGAGACAAAAATAGACCATTTGTCTGTCGTCAGAGAAAGAATGTGGTTGTCGGCTGGCCAACAGCAGTAGCAGTAATATTTAGGGTGATACACCAAGATCAACTTAATGGTGTATGCGTATACGACAATAATTTCATAGTGCGGTTTTGATTAGTACGGTTTGTGAGGGAGTATGGTAAAGGTATTGTGGTGCAATTTAATGTAACTAATACAAAAGCTGAATTATTGAATTATTTAGCGTATTACAGTGAGATCTCAACTTATGTGTTCAAATTTGTATACCTTGAATAGTGCGGTTTTGATTACTGCAAGTTTTGATGCAATACGGTCAAAGTATCACAGTAGAACTTGTTGTAACTAAATACAGGTATACCTTGATTAGTGCGGTTAAATAGTTCCAAAATTGTTCAAAATCGCACTGTTTAAGTCATATTGAAATTTAATGTTTTTTTCCCCATATTCTTCTTAGTTGCATTGATTTGCACCGAAATACCTTAACCGTACTACATCAAAACCAGAATTGATCAAAATTGCACTATTCAAGGTATGGTTGTATAAGCTGGAAAAGAAAACATTAAATCTTAATAAGTAATTGAACAGTGCAGTTTGAATAGTACGGAAAATTTTGGAACGAATTGACCGCTCTAATCAAGGTATCTCTTGTATTTATAAGTGAAAGATGTCACGTTAGTTTGTCATGCAATCGAAACCACCAGAACATAGGTGAAAAGCTGACATGCGTACCTAAGGGAAGGTTTTAAAGTAAGGAAAAATGAGAATTCAAAAAAAAAAGTTTTTATGGGGCAATTCTCTTTACAATGTAACTACCATGCTAAACTGGATCCTTACTTTACGTTCAGTGTATATATATATACAGTACATATGGTCTTATTTCATATATGTATTATTCTTCAAGGGGGCAAAAGTTCAGGAATTCTGATCCCCTTTTAGTGGTCAAAGTGAAGGGAAACTTTTTCTAATCTTGAAGGGATCAGAGGTAAAGTGAAACTCTATTTATAAGCCTGAAAGCTTTGTATTTAACCAACAGTTGATAATCCCAGGGTAAGACAATAATACTACTAGTGCTAAGAGGGGAATGCGGTCAATATACCCCCGTCAGTTAAATAAAGGGTTCGATCCGTTACTTCTCCATTCCTACCTGATGATACCTGATGAAGGCCGTAGAGTACAACGGGCGAAACGTTGTATGAAAAACAACCAAGATGAGGATGGTCCAAATAATGATAGAAATAAAAAAATAGATGATAGATACTTCAGCTAGCCCATCAATGTACGTTGTCCTTTCAATAAAAAGTTAGGATGTGGTTGTGTTGTCTCGACTCGGTGCATATATAAGGTTGACTGGTCAGACCGTATGTCAAAGTGACACTTCTCGAGAAGTGAAAGACACTTCCGATAACATGGTGAAACTTCTATACGTGCCGAATTTACTTATGTATAAGTTGAACTTTTTTGTACCATTTTTTTTTTCAGATGTGTCCTCACATCTCAATAAGACGCTTTTCGGTCGGTCGTTCTTAGTTACGTTAAACAACAGAAATAGGAAGGATGGAAGGGGTATCATGTCATTAAAGAAATCTACTGCTATGGTGTCATAATAGAATAATTGAGTTCGGTATTTTGAAGAAAAAAATCCAGAATTGGTCATTTATGATATTTATTGGAAATGATACACTCGGAACATTTCTACATCGCAATATTTTACTAGTGAGAGAATCAATTGACAAAAAGAAAGACTTTTTGCTTTTCTTCCTCCCCCTCCCCTTCTGCAACTACTACTATCACGTATGGTGGACAGATAATTGAACTTATGGTTCTTGTTATTTCAAAAGTTTAGGAAAAACTTTTGCTTAGAGTGGGAAATTCAGTTATTCTAAATAAAATTTGTATAAACATACTTTTCTATATATGAAAATAAAAGTCAAGGTACTCTTATTACTCGCATATGGCTTATATATAAGTAGTAAATACGGTAGTTTGGTAGAGTTTGGTTGAGAATATATTCGTAGGCTTTTGTTTTTGTGTGGGTGTGTCATTCATGATATTGAACGGACGTCTTTCTATGAACAATCAAGACTGCGTTAAAGGGAGTAGCTGGGGATTTAGGGTCCCTGGTTAAGTGAGTTCCTTGACAGGGCTTCTCCCTCCGATATTCAGTGTAGTGGTTCCCTGCTTGAAATGCGCTGACGCCAGAGGATCCCCATACTCGGGGCCCATGGACAGACCTTTCAAACATCTGCAGTTTCCTTGTTGAAATAATCTGATATAATGGATGAAAATCTATATCAGCATCTCTACAAAATGATCTCTCTTGGTGAAATATAGCATTAGGGAGTTCTGAAAGTGATTAAGTCTGCCAAATAAGGTAATACCAGGGTTAAATGGTAAGAAACGACGTCTGGATTCAGTTCATCATCTCTTCTATTTGACAGTGTGTCGTTTATGGTGAATAATCAAGTTAAACCCGATCGAAGATACGGACTTTGAAAGGGAAAAAAAAAGAGAAAAAACTCAGGAAATTTTTGACTAGGAATTATGGTGATTATTTTACTGACAAATTGTATTTAATCAAACTTCATTGGCATTTGTTTTTATCTTCTTTCCGAAAGTACGTAATTTTCCGTTCATGAAAGTACATAATTACTTTGGTTAATTAAAACTAGTTTTCCTCATTTACACGCGATTATAGTAATGTAAAAAAAAAAGTAACAGTTCTTCATTGTCAAGAATTTTAACAATTGAAAAAGAGTGAAAATCCTAAATCTCAAACTTTGGTCAAATGAAAGTGCATCCACCGTCAGAATAAAATGCAAGCTTCATTCACTGATTTCTTGACGCTCACAGTCAGAGAGTTGGGCTGATGGAGGTCTTTAGCGTGCCTTATTGAACGTAGTGTAAATATCGGTCTCCTCCTCGGGAAGATTAACAGGGTCGTCACTGAAGGTTCTTTACATGATCCCCAGCTGCTTATAGTACCTGGTATTCCCAGACAGTCACCCATCTAAGTAATGACCACGCTCGATGGTGCTCAACTTCAGTGATCGTACGAGAACCGGTGTGTCCAAAGCAACTTAAGTGTAACAATGCAAAATCACAGTCAGTAAAACTAGAAAACCCTCAGAGTGCGCCTACCTCTGCCGATACCATTGTCAAAAGTAATTATGCATAGATCCGCCCCAAAACTTAATCATTTTTTCCATAGACATCCTCTCACGAAATGTCATTGAAATTCATTGAGAACTTTTGGAGATATTGTGTTGGCATACATGAACTTTTGGCTATATCATGTGGTGTGGACATACAAATACAACGTAGAGAAAGTAATTGTACCTGGATTCCCCCCAAAATCTAATCACTTCTTTCGTGGCCAATTACAGACGCATCCACAATTTTTGATTGAAACTTACTGAGTACTCTTAGAGTGTTGAGAATCATGAACGTTTACATAAATATATGGAAAAAACTAAACAACAAAACAAAACAAAAACAAAACAAACAGACAAAAATAAAAACAACAAACAAAACAAAAAACAAACAAACCGGAAGATACCTCTCAATTTAAAAATAATTCTTGGATCCACCTTAAAGTTAGATAAACTTTCCTTACCCCTTTTCTAACCCTTTGACGAAATGTCAACGTAATTCATGCAATACTATTGGAGATATCGTGTGGACACACAGACAGACAGACAGACCGATGGAAAGAAAAACAAACGGACTGGAGGAAAGACACGATCGAATATATATATATATATATATATATATATATATATATATATATATATATATATATATATATATATATATATATATATATATATATATATATCCAATTTCATAGAGGAAATCTTTTGGTTGTATTTTATTGCATCCCCGTTACTCCAATGGAGCCGCACCTTGGAATTTTCTTTGATGTGCGCGGAGATAGGTTATTAATCAGTGGTGGGCAGTAGTGGCTACATAATTAAATTTTCAGCTCAGGAATCTATTTTTAAGGGTTTCAAAAAAACCCAAAACGAAGCTAAATTCCTCTAATAAAAGTTAGCTGCTATCTTTATTTACGCTAAATTTTTAGCAGTTAATCAGTTTTGCCTGTGTCCGACTATGGTATCTTCATCTCTCATTTGTTTTCTGTCTGGAATGTTCACGCTTGAGCTGGAAGAATGTCAGCCAGCTGTGATTTCTAACAGGTAGGAAGCTTACCACTGTCACTGAGAGATGCAGGAGACGACAGGATTCTCACGCTTGGAGAATTCATACAAGTCACCCTGTCTGTTCCGGCATGAGATGAAGAGTCGTAAAAATAGCTGACAGTCATTCTCCAGTAACCTCCCCTTAGAAGTATCCCAGCTTCATTTAAGACTTTCAAGAAAAGAACTGTCTTGTTCTTATTGGATGATAGAATGGACATTCATCTAGATTCTCTTCCACTTCATGAATAACAGGAAGTCTTTGTCTGGTGATGTGTATCAACTATTTCTGCAATAAGGCCTGAGAAGCTACTGGAATATCATACTTCTATGCGTTCAGTCGATATACTCCTGTGTCTGCCTTCTGCGGAAAAGGGAAGAAGACTGCAAGGCGGACTGATGAGGTTTCTCAACCAGCATTTAACATCGGTTTGTGATCTTAGGCTGCAGCAGCTGTAAAGATCCGTTGTCCTCGTGTGTGATAGATCAATCGCAGCTACTGGTGTGGACGGAGCAAGACTGGATGTATTTTGCCCGCAAACTGAGTCTGTACAACCTAATTCCATCAACACAGGCAGACCCCCCCAGAAATCACACCATGGGTACTGCTTGATCATGCAGGGATCATCTGGGACCAGGCCACCATCTCCAAGCCAGATACCAGCAGCTCTGCTGACTGGGGTTGGATATAGAAAGAAAAGCCATGACGGATATGTTGATTAAAATTTCCCCTATTGTAGCCAGCTGTCTGGAACTGATTTAATGTTACTTCAAGAAAGCTTTCAACCAGAGATACAAATCCTTTTATTCGGGATTCCTGTGCTCAGCTCTGTATATCTGTATATATGGATAGAAGATAAAGTGGTGGTTCTCATCCTTTTTATCACGACGACCCTTCAAGAGGTTGGATCTTGCCTCCACCATTCCCTTACATTTCAACCAAATGACTACTTTGAAATGGGTATAGAAAATATATGAAAATAATATTATGCTCATTACAATTTCCATTTGCTGATTCGCGCCCCTCTTGAAATTACTCATATCACCTTGGTTAGAGGGATATTCACAAATGCACAGCTTTGACCACTCGATCAGACTTTCAGCAGTTTAAACTGTTCAAGTAACTATATTGGCGTTCTTTTCTGTTAATTTTCCAATAAAATTATATTGGTAATTTTCGTTACTTTTCAATTACTAACGTCATATCATATAACTGTGATCATTTTACCAGAGTTAAACTGATGGAACATATTCTAGCATATTCTAAAACATACAAATCAACACCAAGATAATTAAATTCGGTCCACAGCACATATTTCTTTAAAAAAAACCCAGCGTCTGAAAAATGGCCACCATCTTGGATTTTCAAATGGCCATCAGTTCCATTTAGAAAACAACAATACCGAATATCAAGCTTGTATCCAAATGCACATGATTTTTCTGTTACCTGCTCCAACATGTGCTTATTCTGACACTAGACCACTTCTGTAAAGCAAATCTTGTATTCTGGATACAAAATTCGAGATTCAAAGTTCGCCTGTTGTAGAAAGATTAGCGGCGCAGATAAGCTTGCTACTGATGTGCTCAGCAAGGCACTCTTTATAAATTGGTTGAACATACTTTTTATAGATTTCATATGGAGCCGGTCTCACTGTTATCAAGAACAGCTTGTCTTTCTTGAAAATTCAAAATGCTGTAGTGGATAAACGATTGATTTAAAAAATTTGGTACATGGCAAGTCAACCTCTATCGATTATCGTAGCCCAGTGAGTGTTTGCTTAATCTATAGCGAATTAATACCAATAATACTTTGGATAGAAAGTCAGGACACAGACACAGATAGAGACTGCAGCGTCCAGCTCTGAAAGTTATCCATAAAAAATGGCGATTCAAATTTGTAATATTCTATCAGAGATAGGATGAGAAGTTCAGAAATGATCTAAAAACAACACAAATAGATATCTTTGATCTAAACGAGCATTTGACTGGATCATAAGTTATACACATAGTTGTCATGACATTTTTTTCAGAAAAAGGGTTAAATTGAACTATTTAAATCAGAGATATCAAACTGCGTTGGTTGTGGATCATTTCAGAGCTGGACTCATCGTTCCACGTTTGTGAAAATCTTCATAAGTCTCTGAATGTTGGAATTTTTAATTTCTCGTCCGGTGATCTCTTTGTGATGGTCTGACTGAAGTTTTGCAGCAGCGCTCTGATATATGCCCTGTCATCATGATCTTCTTGGGACTACCGTCTCTATTCTTGGTTCCATAACAATATAGATCATGCAAAAATTATTTCGCAACTGTCTGACTTCGATTAATTTGATCAGCTATTACCCATTTTGATAGATTTTCTACTATCCTACCACGTTCGAAATCAGGCCGCTTTGGCCTCCTGTCTATGAAGGGTGAACCTGACACTGTTTCTTAACTATATCAGAAACTGATAATTCAAAGAGTTTTTCAGGACCGTTGTTGAACCCCTTCGGTGTTGTTTGTGTTGAGACGACGTTTCGGTCAAGCCATTCTTTGGCCTTCCTAAAGGGGACTATCCGAAAGTGGAAAACAGGTTTTTTTAATGGTAGTAACGCTGTAAGGTTGGATTGTATCAATATCTTTAGCTTTTTTCCTATCCCAGATTTCCGTACTTTGTCTCTGTTGAGTAGCAGAAAATGATGAATTCCGCACTCGTCTAACTTATACACTCAGTCGACATATTGGTATAAACTGTTTCCTTAATTTTTCCCAATTTCCGAATTTGATATTTGAACTGTTTATACCACGTCCATTGTTGATGAGTTTTAAGCTCAATCGCAACGAAAATTTTCAATCCTGTTAAAGATACTCAACTCATGATCACTAATTAACCATTCACAATTAGTCAGTGTTTAATTGGTGAACAACCACCTTATTATCACAAACGGTAATGAATTTATTCCAGGTAGAAAATAACTTATTAACTGCTTTAATTGTATCTTTAGAAGCACGGCAATAATAAATGCACACACACACACACATATATATATATACATATATATGTATCTATATCTATATCTATCTATATATATATATATCTATATATATATATATATATATATATATATATATCTATATATATATATATATATATATATATATCTATATATATATATGTTTTTCTTTTCGCTGAACGTACTACTGTATCAAATGTTTTCACTGGTGTTTAGGCTCTGCTGGTCAGTGTTGTTTTCAAACTGAATTAGGAACATTACGAAATTTCTGATTAAAGGAAAACTAATATACATTTAGATAATGAAATTATTCTGAAGATTTTCATTTGGGTTTAAAGTTTTGTGGTGAATTGTGTGTGTATTATCTGGCTGAATAGCAAATAAAAAATGATTGTTTTTTATTGAATGGTTTTAATATCTATATATTTTTTTCCAAATAGGGACCCCTTTATAACACTAGCTGGAGCCGGTACTTATTGTCGATAGTCCCAAGTATTACTAAAATATGGTAGCAAGTGAGGCATCAAATACAATGTAATTCGTAGATTATACTTTATATAGTACGGGAATGCGTATGTGCTAAATATGATGCATCGAATTGTAAGGTCGTAAGTCGTGTCGACTAGTGTATAGGGCCAAGGCAGGAAATGACGCTAAAATTGAAAAGGTATTTCATCAGAGTTCGGGTGTAGAGAGCATATCAGAATAACAGCTTAAGTTTAGTCTGCTGGAACGGAACATCCACTGACAGATCTTCTCTTTGTTTGTAGGACCAAGGCAGGAAATGACACGAGGACTAGTTTAAAACTATGTCATCAATCCATGTAGGAAAAATCAGGGTTCAGTTAAACAGAGCATACCGGAATAGTGGCACGTTTAGTCTGCTGGAACGGTGACGTCCATTGACAGATATTCACTCTGTTTGCAAGGATTAAATCTGGTCGCGTAATCTGAATTGGGGGATCTATATGAACTTTAAAGTTCAATAGAATTTCACTTTTGTTCTCTTCTCCAGGGTAGATTTTGGGTCATGCATTTTAATGATTGGTTTGCATGTTCAAAAATCCTCTTCGTTTGCACTATACTCAGTGGATTGCAGTTCCCGCTCACTCATGTTTTTTACACAACTTTATTTATGTACAACTTCTGAGTTAATGTATTGCATCCACCCATTATACCACTAGCCAATTACCAGTGCATTTTACCCCTTAAAGGAGGAAAAAGTTCCCCTTCACCCCAATCTACTTGAATTTTCAGTTTTGAAACCTTAAATAAAAAAAAAACATCAACAAGGTTCTCTTCACCTTTGACAATATGAACAGAAAAAGGTTCCATCAATTCTGATGCCTAAACAGCGAAAAAAGTTCCCTCCTTTTTTGATCCCTGAAAGAATTATATATAAACATTTCAAATAAGACTGTATATATATATATATATATATATATATATATATATATATATATATATATATATATATATATATATATAGTGAACACAAAGCAAGGATCCAGTTTAGCATTGCATACTTAAATCGTAAATGGACTCCACTCTAAAATCTCACAAAGCCCAAATAGCAAAGATGGATTAAAAAAAAAGAAGTAACCGTTATACTAGTTGGCCTTGTGGTGCCGTGTATATTTTACTTCAAAACTTTCACCCAAATCCATTAAACATGCACGCCCAATTTGGTTAGACTGCGCCCATGTTTAAGTGGTTCAAGTAGTTTCACATGGAGAGACCACAATACAGCACAATATATTAGGGGAAAAACAGGAGTCGAAGACATCATTGAAACCATTAAGAAACTTAAATGGCAATGGGCTGGTCATGTTGCAAGAATTGCTGACAACTGATGAACATCACGACCCACAACATAGACCCCTAGAGATCGGATACGGCACCAAGGCCGGCATAATATGAGATAGCGAGACGAAATGGACAGGTTCTGGAAATATGAGCTCCACGACACCAACAATGGAGAGATGTGGCAAATGGTGGGGTCCATTTCCAACGACGGACGATAAAAGACTGATGATGATGATGATGATGATGATGATGATGATGATGATGATGATAGCGAGAAAGACAGAAAGACGAACGGTATGACGCCTCTCTTTCTCGTCTATCCAGAATGGCATTTTCTCTCCTGGTTATTAGTTTTCGCAGTTTTAATCCAATAGAAATAACTATGCAAGATTTTGTTATTCAAGCCTGACTGCTGCAGGGTCGAACTCTACTCCTACTTCTATTCTAACTGAAGATTATTATTATTATAACTGTTGTATTGTAGATATCACAAAAATTATGCATTTATAAACAACCTTTGTTTGTCAATAACAATCATGACTTTGTTTTTCATTGTCTTCAAGAATTTTTATTTCATAATTTTATTGTCTGCTCAACACAAAAACTTAGAGGGGCATCTCTTCACTGATAGCCAGTCCATTATTAAAAAACGCCAATTAAAATTGTCACCAAAACTGTCAAACATAGGTTTCTGTCAGTTTTTTAAGCTGGTCTGGCTGACTGGTTATGTGTGTATCATGCGTACCAATGGAGCAAGAGAGTTGAAAGTTTCAACATTTACTCCTTATTATGTCTAGGAAAAATCCCCACCGTAAATAGTTTTTTTAGTGTGTATATCAGGGGGTCAAGTTACAATGCAGGTTTATGCTAAATCAATACCGTAGTTTGTATCCACCTGTTTTCTGAAAACTCAAACATTTTTAGTGATCATTAAGATAGCATAAGGCGAGATATGTACCTTATTTATTGAGCCCTCCATTTTCCAATTTTTGTATGTGATCCCCCCCCCCCAACACAGCATGCTGCCTAAAGACGTTGATCGCGTTATGGTCTCTATTGAGGTACTAGCCAGACCTGTTTTAATATTGGAAATGCAATCAGGGAAAAGTTGCCTCCCTTAAATTAGGTGAGGATTGTTCTTGTTCTTTTACAGTGGAAAATGTTAAAATGGCTTCGGAATGGGTGGGATTAGACAATAAGCGCATTGTTCTTTAATCTTCTTTATTCATTCATTGACTTGTAGAATTCTCTTAGGTTATGAAACCACAGACATTTATGAATTTTTAGTTCACTATGGAAAGCATTTAAACGCTATCATTTCAATACAGCCAATTGCTTCAATTTCAAATGGCATTTCTTCCTTTCTCTCGGTTCCTCTTTCTCTTTCTCCCTTCCTTCGACTCTTTTTTGTTCTTCCTTTCTTTCTTCCATTTCTTTCTTTCTTTTTCCCCTTCCTATCTCCCTTCCCCTATTTCTTTCTTTTTTCTTTCTTTCCTCTCTTTCTTTCTCTCTTCCCTTTTCTTTTTTCTTTCGTCTTTATTCTCTTCCTTCTCCCCTTCATTCTTTTCTTCCTTCATTCTTTCTTTCTTTCCCTTTTTCCTCCCTTCCTTCCTCCTTTTCTTCTTTCTATTCTTTCTCCCTTTCTTTCTTTATACCTCCCTCTCTTTCTTTATTCAGTTGGGCCTGTTTTGACAGCCAATACACGATTGGTCAATGTATTGACACACTTCGACGGAAATGAACGAAATATAATACAAAAGGGGAGATAATCAACTATTCATGAACGCATTTTACTACTTGTTCATAACAAAGCAGACATTGAGTATCTTATCTTCACTAAAGGTTCCATATGGATACATTGCTGACTTTATCTATTCGTCCATTAAACACCTGACAGTAAAATATGCAAGTCAAAAGCTTCAATACAATTCAATGTTTGAGGCAGAGGCTTAACAGTCCACACGATATCTTCAAAAGTTCTCAATATATTTCAATGACATTTCAGGTAGGCAAGGGGCAATGGAATTTTGGGGCGGATCTATGCATAATTACTTCACCTGACAATGCTGTTGGCAACGGTATGCGGTCTTTCCTGCTCTGTTCTGTTACTTGTAAGTATGTCATTTACACTGAATATATATATATATATATATATATATATATATATGTGTGTGTGTGTGTGTGTGTGTGTGTGTGTGTGTGTGTGTGTGTGTATTTAACACGGATTATTACCATTTGCGTCTGGTCCCAGTTAGGGGTGCATCCTGATATCTGAAAGAGCCCGGCAATGTCTGGAAGATCCACCATAATGTGACCTTTTCTCAACCATTTTCAACTCTTCTACCCCTGATTAAAAGTTTCAGCATCATCCCCCCCCCTGGTACCGGAAATTCACTCAAGCAAAATAGGAATAACAGGAATATCGCATTTATATTAACCCCCTCTCATATCCTGCTGATGTGTTATCAATGTAGTCCATTTGGACGATTCCATTATGATAAATAGGTTAGTCAGAGACGTGACTATGCCAACTAACTTTGATATCCGTGATAAGAAAAGAAATCCCCTCCCTAGGATTTTGAAATCCCCTACCCCCGGGGGATTAAGAATCACTGACTACGGGTTACAGATTTTCCACAATAACCACTGACCATAGGTCTCATTATGCCATTTTGAAGTGCTCCTCACCAGAAAAAAACAAAAACAAACTTTTCCGTTTCGATTATCCATACCTCCTAAATACAGAGGAAGCCGCTTATTGCGATCACTTTGGGACAGGATCTTTTTGATAACAATAACCAATTGATAACATTAAGCAAAGGATATGAAAATCGGAACAATTACCCTTCATTGTTATAAATTCACATTCTTTGTAATAAATTCATAATAAAAAATTAATACGAAATGTATTTATCAACTTGCATACACTCGTCAAAAATGATGGTGTTATCTAAGTACAGGTTGTCTCTAAGGAGCCTAGAGCTATCTAAATAGTTTATTATCAATGATTTAAGTATTCTAATTTCAAGTATTTTTAAAAGTCTCAAATCAGCATTAATTTTTCCTTCCTTCTTTTACATACTCTTTTTCTCTTTTAGTTTCTAATGTCCAGCGCCCCTGTGGCGTATTTATTCATTGTTAATCAAAATAGACGACGAATATCTAAGCAACTTCAAGTTTGCAGACGACATCGCCCTCTTCGTAGAAAACCTACTTGACTTCTAACTAATACGAGGTAAACTATATGGAGAGACCAAGTAGGTCAGGTTACATATTAACTTCAGCAAAACAAAGGTGAAGTGCAACAATCATGTCGGAAATAAGAAGACACAGATCAAATTCGAAGACGCAGAACCGGAGAAAGTAGATCAATGCATCTGGATAGGACAACAAATCTCCATGAAATCCTCAAAAGAAGAAGAAATCAAGCAAAGAATCACTCTTGGATGGAAAGCCTTCGGTAGAGCAGGCTCAAATTGCAAAAACAAGAATTAGTCCTAAAAAGAAGGGTCTACAACCAATGCATCCTCCTGATAGTCACCTATGGAGCTGAAATATGGAACCTAACCAAGAGACAGACCAGCAAACTGAGGAGCATGCAACGTGTACATGAAGAATCATGCTCAACCTCGCATGGAGGGATCACAAGACAGCACAAAATATCAGGGAGAAAACAGGAGTCTGAGATATCGAAGAATCCATTAGGAACTGAAATGGCGATGGGCTGGTCATATTGCAAGAATGACTGACAACCGATGAACATAGACTCCCAGAGATCATTTGCTCAACCAAGGCCGGCAGAATACCAGATGGTGAACCGAACTAGACAAATTCAGAAAGTATTGGCTCTGCGACGTCCACGAAAGAGAGGTGTGGCAAATCCTGGATAAGGCCTATGTCTGACGACAGACGTTCAAAGACTGATGATAATGATGATGTCATCACAGCTTTGTTTTTATACGACCTTTCTATTGCTTTTTTTTAGCTATGTTACTATGTTACGCATGGACCAATTCATTATAAGGTTTAGGTTATAATAGGAATCGGACATAATAGAGATATATACAACCATAGAAATATACAATTAAGCATACTACTTTGCATATACGACTTCCATATGGATAGATAATTGATCATTCATTTTGATAACGATAAGTGTTTGATTAGATCATTCACATGGACACATAACGTAGTGGTTACAGAATCAGACAAAATTACTGCAAGTAATCTGATGGTTCTAGGTTCAATCCCAGTGTGAGACAATAATAATAATACTAATGCTAAGAGGGGAGTGTGGTCAATATACCCCCGTCAGTTAAATAAAGGGTTCGGTTCGTTACTTCTCCACACCTACCAGATGATACCTGATGAAGGCCGTAGAGTACAACGGCCGAAACGTCGTATGAAAAACAACCAAGATGAGGATGGTCAGAATAGAAATAGATCATCCGTGTTTAAGATAGAAGGCTTTGTCTGTTATACAGTCTTCAGTAAGTAAGATTGAGACTTTTAAGGGATGAGCTGTCCTTTGGACTCTTACTCTTTCAGCAGAGTAACAATTGCCAAGCTCTGATCCATTATAATATCTAACAAAGGTTGATTTTCAGTTGAACCACTTCATTTTTTTATAACTTCTAATTTCACCCCGTGCCTAAAATTCTTTCAGTACGCTCCTGAAAGGCTGTTTCCACTTTTGCAAAACAAAAAACAAAAAAACAAAACAAACAAGCAAAAAAAAAAAAAAAAAAAAAAAAAAGAAAGAAAGAATCGTGGGGTCTGCATTCGCTCTCAACCCAATGATTAAGATCTGATACTCTGAATATCTAGTTTACACCGTCTATATTTAATCTTTTGATAATTCCCACACATAATATATTAATATATATATATATATATATATATATATATATATATATATATATATATATATATATATATATATATATATATATATATATATATATATACGCCGTACGATCTAGTAGTGCCCTGTTCCTATTCACACACACTCACCAGTGGACAATAGGATGCAGACCCATGGTTCAAAGGGTTGGGTCGGTCCTGGGCAGTTCGCACTTCTTATAACTCAATGGCTTAGTTATTTGGCACACGGATTCCGCTGTGTATGGTGTTACTGCTGTGGGAAACTCTTTTAAGGAATCTCTGTTCCCGAACCCATCACACACACACACACACACATACACACATATATATATATACATACATAGATATACAGGGAGTGGGGAGGGAGAGGATGAAGAAAATGGCGATTGTTTTGTCAGATCCAGTTCCTACAAAGGTAGCACTGCACTCCTTTAGACTCATGCCTATCAGCAAACATGGTACTACTATTTTCAGTATATACCTTGGACTACTGACTGAAGACGTTTTTATATTTTCTTTCCATCAGAGTCATATTATTTTCTAGCCGACTCATGGTGTATTTTCTGTTGTCCCTATTCCACCGTATGCAACCAACTAACATCCGGGCTTCAATTACTCTGCTTAGTCATGCGATGTTTGTTAACATGCTTTGTTTCCGTTGTGTTTATTCGCTAGATAATTTTTGCACTTGCAAATGTTGCTGAGCACCGATCACCACCGTGGCCAAGCAGTAGAGTGCTCGCCTCCCGCTAGGTAGGCCGTGGGTTCGATTTCATGGTCCCAGTCATACCAAAGATTCAAAAAATGGGGTTTAATGATTATCTGTTGATCTCTCAGCAGGAAGAGTAGGATTGAGGAAGCCCAAAGAGGCATGTGCTCCGAGAGGCTATCTCGCTAAAGACCAACCCATGAAAAAAAAAGGTTCTCCTCGGGGGGGTACGTAATTGCCCCCTCTCGGGTAATTAATTTTCGAGTGCACATCTCTTCTTTCTCCACCCTAATAGTTCGGCCAGTCAACTACAGATTTGTCAAAATCTTCTCAAAAGACAACTAAAGGGGAGAAGATTAACCAAGATTGATTTTGTACCGCCAAAAGACTTTTCATTGATATAATTTCTTTGCGCCTGTTGATACTGTACGTTTTTACTTCCCATGTGCCTACTCTGTCCTTGCTAAAATTCTTTCTCAAATGACTTTTTTTTTGTTCAGATTGTGTCGGTGGTTATAGTTTTTTTACCCTCAGCCCATTCAAAACCCATCCACGCTTATTGAATTGTGACAGATATACCGACCCATTGTTTATTCCAACCTCAACACTGAACCCAATTGTGATAGATTTTTATTACCCTAGTTCATTCCAACATCCGGCAATCAAACTCTTGAAAATACCTCAGAGTACAGGAGACCAAAGATCATGCACTGTATTACGAGAATACAGACTATGATCTGTGAAGTTTGTGTCTCTCTCTAATAGACACCTGGAAAGAAATATGAAAAAAAAGACTTCAAAATATGAATGAGGTAACAGATATTGAGATTTTCAAATCGCCTTATGTTAACCCTCGATATAGTAGGTCTTAATGAGGTACCAAATATTTAATGCCTAGATTCTCAATAGCTTTACGTTAAGCAGGATTGAAGGAATCTGGATATCGAAAAGATGCAACTAGTCCCTACCGAAACAAATTATTGTTAGCGCCAGATCTACATGCATTAATTGCTATTTCGACTTATTCCTGCATCTGTACAAAGTAATCGTTGTAAATGCCAGAAAAAGCTGCTGATATTTCTGTGAGTAACAGTGATAAGTGAAAGGGAAGCGTTCATGTTTATCTTTAGCACAGAATTTAAGATTGCTCCCCTTACATTACAGGCTCCATCCCCCAAATATCTCACTATGTGCATGTATATATTTCAAAATCTGGAAAGATTTGAAATCCGAAACACTTCTGGTCTCAGGTAATTTGGATAAGGGGTATCTGCATTGATACGCAGTCGCAAAGAACTAAAACCTTGAAACTACCACGAGTAATCACGTTTCATGCCTTAACCTTTTCAAGGTTCCTCGGACATATATATCCCTCCGTTTCAATGGCTGCTGGCACTGGCTGTTTACCTCAATGGTAAGAGTAGCACTACGTTGAAGCAGTAACCCTATCGGTCGCAGGCTCGATCCCTGCAGCAGTCTCATTTTGTTCAAGTATTTATTTATCTACCTACCAACCTCTCTCTCTCTCTCTCCCTCTCTCTCCTCCCCCCCTCTCTCTCCCTCCCTCTCTCTCTCTCTCTCTATATATATATATATATATATATATATATGTATACGATTCTCTCATGTGCACGTTGCATGGTTCTCAGTTTGGGAGTCTGTCTTTGGGTTATGTTCCATAGGTGACTATCAGGAGGATGCATTGGTTGTATATCCTTCTTTTTAGGACTAGTAAGATTTTCTTGTTCTTGAAGGTTGAACGTGCTCTAACGAAAGCTTGCCAATCTAGAATGATTCCTCGCTTGATTTCTTTTGAGAATCTCACGGGGATTCGTTGTCCTAGGTAGATGTAGCGGCCTACTTTCCTGAGTTCTGCGATTTCGATTTTGATTTTTGTGTCTTTTCTCTAAAAGGTATTATACTTGCAGGATTCATTTTCACAAGTAATGATTAACATAATTTTGAAACCGATCAGAGGAGACCTTAATGCTGGAATAAATGAGCGAGATTCCAAAAGGAGTACTTTGAAACTGACTAAGACACCACTGCCCTAGCAAGGTTATTTTTTTCGTTTATGATAAATGACTGGATACTTTGCCAGCAGACCTCGTAGAGTTTGCGGGTTTACGATTGAAATTTCAGAGTCAGATTAGAGCTGCAAGCCATAAATTAGTCAGCATTTCCTGATTACACCATATATATATATATATATATATATATATATATATATATATATATATATATATATATATATATATATATATATATATGTATGTATATATATATATAAAATTCTTCAGTTCATTAGGCCAGAAGTGGACAGAAACAACTGGAGGGGTCAAGTACTACCCACTCAAAAGGTGTCTCACTCACTCACGCTCACAAACACTCACACACATTCTCTCATACAAATATATATTCCTACTGGGGACGCGTGTGGGTGACATTTCTTGTCTAGTGAAGACGTTAGTTCTTAGCTAATTACGTTGGTACAAGGGTGCGTGGTTTAATTGTTGCTTGCGTGGACAAGCACTGATATCCAAAAGAAATCCGTGCCCTACTTAAAAGTGAAAGACAACTTTGTTCCTCCTGGTGCAAGCGGGTGTTTAAAAAATAAAAAGAGAAGGAATATTGTCGAGGAGAAAGTGAACTGTACGTGTCTTGGGTTGTTTACGTATGGAATATTGTTTTCCACATGTTAGCAGTGATGGGCATAGTTAACGAAAATGTTAAACTGATAAACCGCTAAAAACATAGCAGAAGCAAGGATAACCGCTAACAGCTCACTTGTATAATGTGAATTCAGCATTATTCTCTATCATGCAGTAATGGACTCAGCTAACTGAATCACTGGATATGCCGTAGCAAAGCTAACCGTTAACTTTTATTAAATATTTTCAGTTTCAGTTCGTTTTTTGCTTTAAACTTCCCCATAACCTAACCAAACTGCTTGAATTTTAATAAGTTATACAGCTCAAACATAGAACATTGAAAAAACTATTATTGAATGTAAATTAATACTTAATTTCATAATTTCATGATATGTTTATGTATACTTTGCCATCTGATCCTGACATATCTTTTGGGGAAGCTCTATGTCTAAGCTACAACATACTAAGATTTAATCCCTCTAGATCTGTCTTGAAGAATTTTAGTAACCCCCACCCCCCAAAACTGGACTGATTTTAATACGTAATACGTATAATACATGTTAGCGATTAGCTTTGCTTCTGCTATTTTTGTTGCGGTTTTTCTAGCTATTTCCACCATGTGAATAATGCTAAAAGTGAATGATTTATTAATGCAATTGTATTTTTTTCGGATTCAACGTAAGTAAAGATATGATTCGTTATCATAGGAGTTTTTGTTGTCACTAACAACAATGGTGTCCAAACAAGTACGATTGCTAATGTTTTTCGTACTGCTGATAACATCGTCGAAATGAACATAACAACAGCACAAACTAGTCTGCAGCAGTTCAATATATTTATGCCTTGAAACATGAATACCAATAATTTAAATCGAAAGGGGCCCAAACCTGTTCATACTGTGACGTCAAAAGAGGAACAAGGAATTTACCATTTCTACAGAGATATAGGGGTTAGAAGTAGATCCTTTCCGAAGGGCGGATAAATCCGTATATGAATATTTTTTTTAGCTGGAAAGGTGGGCACTATAATACTGATGAAGAATTAGAGGCACCTCTGACCAACAACGACCATATCACGTCATCTCAAGGCTATAAAGAAGGTTAAAAGGTTGGAAAATTGATCTCCCATGAACCTAAATACTCCATGATAGTGTTAGATCCTTCACGGATGTTGCCAACTCAAAGAAAAAAGAGTAAAAACGTCAAAAACGCTCTAAAAAATCCTATGACTAAGACTACTCTTTAATGCTAAAGTAGCTAAGAGATAGATAAAAATTAGCCAAAACTGCTGAAAGATAGCATTGAACATTGCACTATATGTTGAATTTTCGTGCCAAAACAAGAAACGCGCTAAATCTAGTGCAAAAGCGCTAAATTGGCAACACTTCCCCACACCTGTCTGTGTTAAAGCTTATAGCTTATCTATTTCAGCACATTGAATTGAAATGTGAAATCTTTGAACATATTCTTCCGTATTTACCTGTCATTTCTCCTAAATATTATTCCCTTTTCAAGCATTTTGAACTTCATATTGTAATGACGGAGGCAAAAAAAAAAGTTTAAATATTGGGAATTCGTGACCAAAATAATTCATATCATTAAAGCGTGATTGGAAAAGGATTACTGCTTCAAATGAATTTGATTGAATAATAATCACCGTTACCATACACTGGCATAAATGCTGTTGCTGGGTTTAGGTTATTTATGTGATATAACATACATCTATCCGGACTTTGCCCAACCCTAACCTTTAAAAGTAGATATTTGAACACACACACACACACACACACACACACACACACACACACACACACACACACACACACACACACACACACACACACACTTCTCTCAACGAGTTAGGAAAATGACTTTTTGTCTTTCGAATATAACCCCCCAAAATAGGTTTCTAGTTGTTGGCTCAATAGGCAAACGTTTATGCTAAATTGGTCACTAGTTTGAGTCCGCTTGTTTTAAAGATAAGATTAGACCTTTTTTTTAATTTTTGTATTGATTATAGCCCAGCTGGAGGTGAGACAAGTAATTCATTCATTGATCACCACTTTTTAGAACTTTTTAATTGATCACCATCAAGCATATATATGTGGTGGTGATTCATAGTTTCCTTTGGAATGTTGGTATTTTTCATCCGTCATCTTAATATTGGAAAACTGACATTTCATTTGTAAAAACCTAAAATAATAATAATTCCCTATTTTTTTTTCCAAATTAGTGAGCTGCACACTTTCAACTTAAGTAGAGCAGCAAAATACATGCAGTATTAGGCTTACTTTTGAGCTTTAACATGTCACGTGTTCTAGTGTTTGTCCCAACTCTATTTCTAATTATTTGTGACACCGTTATTCAGCACGTCCACCATACTAGCAGAAACAGTTGATAACGTTTAGTGAATTTTGGCTTATTGCGTGACATACTTGGTCAGCGATATGAGTGGCAAGTTGAGCCTGCCTTGCGCCTGAGAGAGTTACATATTTTCCTCTTGTGTCAGTGTTCGAGTAGGAGTAAAAAAAATCTGGATTCTGAATGGTAGTTTTCAAGACCCACTCCACTTGGAATAATGACCTTGCGTAATCTTCCTACCTATATTCGAGCGCAACTTTATCCCCAGCCATCTTAGCCCGAAACCCAAGCTGTTTATTTTGAAACGACCTTTTTACGATGGAGTGAAAGAAGGGGAGAGAAAGGGTGTGTGTCTTTCTTCTGATCATAGAGAGAAAAGAGGACGGAAGAGAGGGCTGTTTATTTCTTTTTAAGATAGTGAAAGAAAGCGATGGAAGGAGAGAGGGATGTTTGAATTTCCGGCTGGGATGGTTTATTGACTGGGATGGCTGGGGTAAAACGTGGCGCTCCTGTCCCTGTCATGTACTGAACTAGATTTAGATTACTGAAGATCAGCAGTGGATCCGCTTCCGTTACTAGCTGCGACTGTGCCTAGATTACACCATGCAGCATGATTTTTGTTCCTGGGTACTAAGTGTTATTTCTGATTGCTTACGTGTCAAAAATACACAAAATGACTGCTATACCCATCAAGCCCAGGATATAATGATATTCATGTGTAATTGTTATTTCTACTTAATGAAATGGAAAATTTGCAATTTTTCCCGTTGTCCAATTGAAAATAAGCAGATTTCAAATTATCACTGTCCTGATCACAAAAGTGAAGTTTGAAAGGAATAATTTTTTTAGGCACCATCAACCAATACTGTCAACAAAATTGTCAACATAGTTTTCTTTGGCTTTTAGAAAATTCACGCCAGAATAGGCTTTAGCTAAAGTTGTATTTGCAATGTAAGCTTATTCTTAATTGGTCCCGAGAGTGTGTCGGATTGTTTTTTTGAGAACTTTGGACCTTTTTCTGTTTTCTATACTTTTTATTTATAATCAGGAAGAATACTTATTTCTTCGGAACACAAAATAGTAAAACTAAAAACAACCCCGACGTTGCACAGTCTTATCGAATCACGGTAGTCCCACAAATGCCCTGCCAACTAGCCAAGTGTGTGTGTGTGTGTTTGTGAGCAGTCCTGGTCACGTTTTCTGAGACATAACTTTGAAAAGTCTTTTTTGTCTTTTAGGGTCTTTATGGTCATTGTGGACCAACTATGCCCCAATCTTGCGCGGGTATTTTTATAGATAATTTTACATTAAAAGACCTTTTTTTAAAGATAATTTTAGGTGATTTTTCGAGATAACTTTCTATATATCTAGTTCTGGTGATTCACTTTTGTGATGTATGGATACTTCCATATTTACGTGGTAAGTGTATTCTTTCACCATGTACATATTAAGGTAAGAGCGTTCTCCGAAATGATATGAATGCTTTTGACTTAATTATGACTAAATGAAGACAAACTAATTACCAGCCATGGTACTTACAATCAGCATAACACCACGTTCAGGGTATCATTTAAATATGAGTAGTTGAGGTATCAAGACTAGTGAAAGTTTTTATTCCTATGTTCACCTATAAGAAACCGTCAACCACAACTGTCAGAAAACATTCTTCAGTTTTTAAGCTAGTCTGGCTGGCTGGCCGGCTGGCTAGCACTGTATGTATGTATGTAAGGCGGAAAGGGTTCTCTCGCATTGTTAAGTCAAGGAGAAGGACGATTTTGATTCCAAACTAGGGAGTTGATCCCTCTCAGGACGGTTTGGCATTCATTGGGACGTCCTTCCTGTATCTTCTGCAGTCTCGCTGATGCCAGACATATCGATAGCTTCCCTCTGGCCGAGAGGGGGACTCTAAAACCTCCCAGGATCTCCATACACTTCACCAAGGACGTGGGACGTTCCATTGCCTTTGCAGACCGGATGGAGGCTGTCGTGTACTATTTGTTTACTCTCTTATCAGAGCAAAATGTGACACAAGGTCGGGGCTTTACGTGAGGAAACTAGGAGACACCCTGGAAAACCAGCTCCAGCCAACGCAGCTTTGGTTCGCTAGGCAACCAAAGCAATCGCCGCCACGAAAGCGTCAGGACGAGCCCGACCTGTTCCGTTAAGTGAACAGCTGGGCCGAGTAATAGAAAGGAAACTGAAAGGCACCCAATGTGCGTAGCAATGCGCAGCCTCAGTAAAACTTCATTGGCTAATGCGTTGCATTAGCTCACTCAGTCTTTGACACATACCATCTCCGGCCTATTTGGCACGCAAGAGTCAGTACCAGCGCCTCGGGCTCTGCCGGGGAACAGATATTACACTTTAATCCATGGCCTCAAAAGAGAGTGGACGCTGTCGTGTATGAATGTATCACGCGTACAGGTCGCACCAATCGGGATTCAAGTCTGAAAATTCAAACACTTACACCTTATGTCGAGAGGAAACGTTTTTTTTTTCTTAAAATACCCTCCAATCAGTTTTTACAGGGGGTCTTCAATTTACAATGTAAGTTTATGCTAAATTAGTACTTACGTTTTTTTCTCGTTTGTTTTTTCGGCTCTTCAGAATATTTAGTGAAACAATAAAAGGCGAAGGAGGTAACTCATTCATTGATCACCTCTCATTCTGATTCTTTGATTGATCACCCCAAACACAGCATGCTGTGAAAAGACGATGGTTTCTATTGGATGACTAATATTACCTGGTGCAGGTAGTAAATTGTTTTGTGGTTGAAGAGTTAGAGAAGCAAGGATTTTGAGGTTAATTTTGTGCGTTGTTATTCATGTGAAAAATCGCCGGAGAAAAAATTCGTGCAGTTGTGGTATTTTTGGAAAATGCTCATTTTTCACTCATTTCACACCAAAAAGAAAAAAAAAAGTTTTGAATAAACAGGAATGCGTTCAACAATGCTTATACGTTCATTTACTTATTACACAGTCAGATTTCACTCTCGCTCTCTCTCTCTCTGTGCCTGTCTCTGTCTGTCTGTCTGTCTGTCTGTCTGTCTCTATCTCTCTCTCTCTGAAAGTGATAGTAAATTAGCCCCTCCCATCGGGTACTATTACTTGTTGTAGGGTTATTTACTGAACACGACTTGGTTTGGCACAAGGAGGCTGCTATAAGGATGGCCCCATGTCACTAACGAATCAGTAGTCAGTGAGACGACTTTGCTAACCATTGCAGCATGGTAGGCTTCCTTAGTAGGTATTTCTTAAGCTTAGTTTAGTCTGGCCCAAAGCCAGACGTGATTGAAACATGCGTTTAAAATCTCGGAACTGTAATACAGGCCTCCCACGTCATAACACGGGTGTCGGGGTCCAAGTAAGTCAATCGCGTTATGACCAAGTGTGGGGAAAACAGGTTGGGTCATACACACCACGTTAGTAAAGGTCCACAAAATCAGCTTGCTGGTCACTTCTTCATAACAAATCATCATTAGTATTGATTAAACGTAGCTTGGGTTCGGTACAGCTAACCTAATAGCTAAACTGATAAACTACTAAAGATTTAGCGGAAGCAAAGATATCTGCAAACTGCTTTTATTTTATGAATTTAGCTTCGGTTCGTCTTTTTCCACCTAAAGTTTTCACAGTTTTCGCACTTGGAACTTATACTACGATGAATTCATTCAAGCTACAAGTCGAGAGGTCTTATTTAACGTTTGATATTTATGCTTGAAAAAATTTACAGTGATCGCTTGCTAAGTGTCAAACATCTCTAAACTCTACTAAGTTGCATTTCCCCTAGTGCTCCCGGAGCACAAAACGTAATTTTGAAAAGTGAATTCATTGACTCAAACTAGTATCCATGGAGCCATATACTTTATTTATGCTGATATTTTTTCCTGAGAGCTTTGACCCAATTCCATAAAATCGCTGTTTAAAGAATACATAGATGGCTGAGATTAACTCTACTGAAAATATGCTGACATTAGGGTCACCCTTCTCTATTATTAAAAAGTGATTTGTGAACTTGGGTGAAAATTCTCAAGAAAAAATATGGTTTGTTGTTTGAGACGATAACAATTTTCTGAAATTACACTTTATTAAACTGCAACCCTTACCTTTGAATTGGGGGATTACTATTCAACGTTTTTTTGTTGAATGAATCTAACTAAGCAATCACAATTAATCGTTGTGAACACAGATATCCAATTACTCTCTTTAAATGAGACTTTTGACTGACATCTTGAGTAAATTAATCTTAATCAGAATTTTCAAATCTTCATCTCCAGAAACTTTAGGTGGCCAATAATAGCTCTCAGTACGGTATGAACAAATACGTCCTTGATGTTGTATAATTGTAGAATTGTACTAAGTGAACTATTAAGTTGGTGCAAAAATAATTGCAGTATTTGTTATTCAAAACTTTGATGCTTTTTTGGAATAAGGTATGATTTTAACTATGGAATATAACTGTGGAATATAATCCAATTTTAAAGCGTGAATTTTGCTCTATTCATTTAAGATGAACGCTTACTTTCTCTTTTCTGCTTTATTTGAGGCTGTCGAATTGAAGATGGAAAAAAAAGCAAGTTCGAGCAATTTTTTTGTACTCCAAATGAGACTAAAAGCTTTGGAAACTGCTCGTAATATCAAGCAAGTGTTTGACCAGAGGACTGTCAACGAACGTACAGCTCAACATTGGTTCCCAAAAATTCGAAATTGAGACGAGAGCTTGAAGACGTGTACTTCCTTCTGTGATTGACGTCATTATTAGGGCAAAATAAATCAAGAGTTTGTAGAAGATCTAAACGTTGACCATTCAACAGCTGTTGGACCTTTTTACCGAATCGGAAAAGCAAAAATATCTCAACATGTCGGGCAAATGACCCAGAATGAAAAGCTAAAAGAGCTCGTGCGTCGCACCAATGGCCCAGCAGGGATTGAAAGAACTAGGCTTCGAAGCTCTACCCCTTCCATCACTAGACCTCTCGCTAACCAACTACCATTTTTCAAGCATTTCGACCACATCCTGCCAGAGAAAGTCTTTAACGACCAGGTAGCAGCTCAAAACATGGTCAGGTCCCAAGAAGTCTATGCTTTCGGAATGTATGTTTCCAGATGGCAGAAATGTTTAGATTATGAAGGTTCTTATTTCGATTAATAACTTTTATCATAAGTTGAGATATACTGTTTTGAAGTTGATGGTAAAAAACTGTACTTATATATTTTATAAAGTTTTGGGGGCCCAGAGGGGGTTTTCAAATAGTCCTTCCCCAGCTACCCTTCTGTTCCTTGCATTGTTTTTATGCGCCCACCTAAGCGCCAGACCGAGGAAAGACTCTCTTAAAATCTGCTACACTCAATCAAGTATGTGTTTCTCTTTTTCTCGTACCCACACAAATTCTTATAGACTTCCTGTGTCTTTCATGATGAATTATGAAATTCACTTCAGAATGGACCACTTATTAAACTTATTAAAACTTTCTTAAGAAAGAATAAGTTAAACTACAAAGGAACTTTGTTTGTCAATACCAGACATAAGGGTCTGTTAATAAATTACATCATTCACTTGAGGGGGGGGAGAAGAAAAGCGAAAAAGTGACTTTAGGTGACATAGAGAGTGGGCGATTTTATATTTTGATATTTGAAATGTAATCAGTGAAGAGTTGCTTCCCCTAAATTAAGTGAGGATGGTTCTTGTGGTTTTTGTTCTTGCCACCCCTGTTGTTACAGTTGGATAACAAAAACAAAAACAAAAAATGAAAAATCGCATCTAAATTGGGAATCCTGTTTGTAAGGAACGAACCATAACCCTTTAAAGGTCACTAGACTTGTGAAACATAGGAATAAGAACAGAATAAAACTGTGAATCAGACAGAGTCCCATTCGAGATTTATGGAAAGTGACCGAAAACGACAGACACATGAGGAAGGCCGAAGGATACGTCGACTGGGACATTGTTAAACAAGCCTGACTGCTGCAGAGGCAAATTTCACTACTACTTCTATTCCGACTGAAGATGATTACCTCAACTCATACATTCCGAAAATTCCAAAGATTATGTGTTCATCTTCTACTAAGGACCTTTGTTTGACATAAGGGGCTGTTAATAGATTGCATCATTCAGTTGAGCGGAGAAGCGAAAAAGTGACTGTAGATGGCATCGGGAAGGGGCAATTTTATATTTTTGATATTAGAAATGCAATCAATGAAGAGTTGCTACCTCTAATAAGGTGAGGATTGTTCTTGTTGATGTTTCTGTTGTTGTTGCAGTGGGAAAGCACAGTCAAATAAGGCTTCCGACTATTCCATCTTAATATGATTACTACAAGTATTGTATTGTATGTGTTCCAAAGATTATGTGTTCATACACTACTAAGGACTTTTGTTTGTCAGTACTAGACGTAAATGGGCTGTTAATAAGTTACATCGTTCAGTTGAAGAGAAGGGGAGAATTAAAAAACGTGACTTTAGATGACATGGGGATGAGTCATGATAGATCCAAAATTGGGTGGCATAATTAGAAACCGTCACCAAAATTTGTCAAGATAGGTTTCTTCAGTTCTTAAATGGGTCTCTCTGTGTGACTGGCTGTGTTCTTATCACATGTACTGGCTGCATCAATCAAGCGGGAAGGTCATAAATTCAAACATTTACGGCTTACTATATCACCCCCCCCAAAAAAAAAGCCGGAAATTTTCCCGCTTAACAGATTCTTAGTGGAGAGTTCAATTCACAATTTAAGTTTATGTTAAATTGGTCCCTTATTTTAGGTCCGGCAGTGTTCACGCTTGTATTTTAATGATCACCGCCCTACCAAAGGTGAGAGAAGTAACTTATTCATTGATGGCCCCTTTTCCCAATGCCCCTACCCCTACTCAGCTTGCTGCCAAAAGACGTTGACCACATGACAGTTTCTATTGAATGACTAACCGATTCATGAATAGTTCATAATTGATTTTAATGTTTAGAGAATTTTTAGGGGAAGATAACTCTCCACTGATTGCATTTCAAATATTCTAATACTGGAACGTTGCCTCCCCTAAATTATGATTATTCTTGTTTGTGTTATGCAAAAAAACGGTATGAATAAGGTTTTATTTTCATTATTTTGTTAACAACTGATCAATACATTGTATAATTATACTCTATGGATATAAATAAAATTAATAACTAACCATACAATGAATTTCCATGCAATTTTTCATTTTATTTGTTTGCACTCAAATGGAATAATCTCATTGGTTGATTTACGTTCTAATTATGACATGACAATTAAAATTACATCATAGAAACTCTTAAGACTTCATGTCTGATCATCACACATTAAAACAGTTTGAGATGAGTTTAGAATAATGAGAAAAAAAACTTAAAATAGTTTTAGACCCAAAAGTGCCAATCCATACATAAACAATAGTCATTTCTGATGGTTATATCCTAGTTTCTATATAAATATAAAGTTTTAATGCTGATGTAGTGTATCACGTATATTTAAATTTTGTGGCTGTTTTCAGCAACAACATTTAAATATTTACTCACTATTATTTAATATTGAAATTTCCACTCCCTCTAAATGAGTTTTTTGAGTGGAGTTCAGTTTACGATGTAAGTTTGTGCCGAAGTGGTCCCTCAGATTGTATCACGCTTGCCTTTTGGAAATTTTTGCTTCTTATTGATCACTGCCACACAAAAGGCAAGAGAAGTAGCATAATCATGGATCCATCTTTTTTTCAATGCACTGACAGGAGACGTCGTTCAAATTACTGTTTCTGTCCTGCGACCCGTTTCTTTCTCTTAAAATATCATCATCATCATCATCATCATCATCATCATCATCATCATCATCATCATCATCATCATCATCATCATTAAAAGCAGCAGCAGCAGCCTTTTAGTATCCGTTGTTGGACATAAACCTTCCCTAAGATTCGCAATACCTCTCTATCATTGGACTTGCAGAACCGGTACTTCCTCAATTTATCTAGTTTATCAAGCTAACTTACTTTCTGTCGACCACATATGATTTGTAAATGATCTCTGGGGAACCATATTGTGAGTTATGATGTTCAGCGGTTGTCTGACATTCTTGCAACGTATCCACCCCATTTCTTTTTGAGTTTTCTAATGGTTTCTATACTTTGAACTACTGTCTCAATATACTGTACTGTCTTATAGTCTCTCCTTGTGAGGTCGAGCATAATTCTTTGATGGGCACGTTACATAGTTCACAGTTTGAGGGTCAATCTTTTGGTTAGGTCCTATGTTTAAGCTTCATAGGTGACTATCGGTAGGATGCAATGCTGGGATTTCGTGTTCTTGAAAGTCGAGCTTGCTCTACCTAAAGGTTGCAAACCTAGTGTTATTCAGCTTGATTTCTTTTTTTTTTTGAGTATTTCACGGAGACTTTCTGTCCTAGGTAGATGTAGTGGTCTACTTTCTCCGGATCTGTGTTTCCGATTTCAATCGTTGTGTCTTTGTCCCCAATATGTTTGCAGTACATGGAATTTGTTTTGCTGAAGTTCAAGTTCATCTAACATTATCTGGAGATCGTAGCGGTTCAAAGCAAAGAGGAAGATGTCGTCAGCATATCTGAAGTTACTTAGGTATTTGCCTTCTATTCTGATTCTTTTGTATTCCCATTCCAAGTTTCGGAAGAGTATTTCAGAGCAGACGGTGAAGAGTTTGAGTGAGCTGGTATCACCTTATCTCACCCCTTTTTCGAGTTGAAACGGACCAGAGTCTTTATGTAGCCTGATGAAGGAAATGTTGTGTCGGTCGATATGTTGCAGTACTCTGGCATATTCGGGGTCTACGCCTTGTTGTACTCTTGCGTCAATGACTTCAGGGATTTCCACTGAATTGGAAGCCTTTTTAAAGTCAACAAATGCTACAGCTAGTAGCATTCTAATTTAACTGCAATTTTTATACACTTGCTTATGTAAAAACAATAGCTGTCCTGCCAACAAGTCTTTCGTCAGATGATGACTCTCAGGTCGAGCATGGTTTCGGGGCTACAGCACCATTACATGTAGCCTAGAGAGCCCTAGCAGTATATTATTATGTAGATTCTCTTACAAAAAAAACAACTCTTACTTTTGGCTTCTAAAAAAAAGTGAAAAGCTTGGGGTAATCTAAAGGCTAACACACAAATGAACGAAATGAACTGGATCCAAACGTCAGCCAGTCTGAATTCTCCATCGAAGGGAATTGACTGTCCGGATAAGTTAAATAAGTAAAATAACACCAGATTCAGTTGGTTTTCCGTCACGATGTAAAAATGCCAGATGGAATGCAGCCCTGCAATCTATTTCTTCTTGTGTTCACTAATTTCCAGAGCCCATGAAAATGAAATGTTAATTCAATTATGTTTAATTTGAATTACCTCTTACCTCTTAATTATTTCATATATTTTTTTTACAAAATATGACACAATGGCCGACTAGAAGTATAGAGGAGAGGCTGGTCAAATGTTGACTATCCTACTCTTAGCTAGAATCTTTAATGACGCAATGTTCCTTATACCTAAAGAAACCATCCATCAATTAAATATCTTTTTCAATTACCATAATACATAATTTGCTCTATGGGACATAATCTCCACACGACATCATATACAAATTGAATGATATACCAAGAGATGAACGATAATGAAAAGAGAGAGAGAGAGAGATCGAAAAGAGAATAAAATTTAATTAACTGACTAGATAACAATGTCAAGACGCTGATCGGTGAATTGGTTTGGTTGGCTCCTATGTATGCTTGTATGTATGTATAAATACATGGATCACACGTACAAACCTCACCAATGAAGCATTTAGTCCTTTTTTTCGTTTTCAGCCCCCGCCCCCAAAAAACGGTTCTTAGAGGGTGATTCCTATTTTAATGTAAATTAATGCTCAACTGACCACTAAGTTTGTGTCCAGCAACATTCAATCCTGTTCTTTGAAAATTCAGAGATCACCGCCATTGATCAACCCTTTTCCCTCTTTCTAATTGATTCCTCAAACAAAACAATGCTGCCAAAAGACAACGGTTTCTATTGGGTGACAAGACCCATTTCTTTCAATCATTTTTGTAGTAGTGTTATTCAGTAACAATCTTTCAAAGTCGCTTTAGGAAAAATCCATCATTATTTTTAATCGTTTATTACTTCTTCAAACACAGTTGTAGAGGTACACGTATTCGATTATGTCTGCACAGTATCTCCAAAATTCATCATCAATCTTCAATCGTTGGTCGTTGGACATAGCCCTTCCTAAAGATCCACCACATTTCTCTATCATGAGCATTGCAGAGCCGGTCCTGCCTGAATTCGTCTTGTTCATCTCTCTGTCTTGAATTTTGATGGTCTCAGATTCGCATATGATCTCTGGGAATCCATATCAGTTGTTTGCCATTCTTGCAATTTGACCAGCCCATTGCCATTTGAGTTTCTTGACGGATTCTGTTTTCTCCCTGATATACTGTGCTGTCTTGTGATTTCTCCATGTGAGGTTGAGTATAATTCTCTCATGGACACATTGCATGCTTCTCAGTTTGTAGGCTTGTCTGTTGGTTAGGTTCCATGTTTCAGCTCCATAAGTGACTATCGGGAGGATGGACTGGTTGTATACTCTTTTTTAAGGATTATTGAGATCTTCTCGTGAAAGGTACTCGATGATTTTCAATGAATTGTTATGTTATCAAAAGTTTATGGAAGGGTAGGCATTAAGCTCTGGAGTAAGTGATTAAATTTTTGGGCGGATCCATGTGCAACCCCCCCCCAACGTCGTTGTTATATGTACACACCTTAATGTCCCCAAAAGTTCATTTTCATCCAAACAATTTCTCCATTTTTTTTTATACATCTATGTATACATCTATGTTTGTCCACACGATATCTCCGAAAATTCTCAATGGATTTCAATTAAATTTTGTGAAATGGTGTGCTAAAGTATATGGAGGGAATGATTTATAATCCATACACAATTACTTCAGCCAACAATGGCATTCGAAGAAGAATGCGCTGAGTGCTTTCAGGTTTATTTATTTATCTATTTACTTATTGTCGGACTTCTATGTCATGAAAGGACACGGGAACAAACAGATATATCCCATTTCTTTTAACATTAATCTCATTTTGAAAACCGATAACGGAGAACCCGTAATTTAAATGTCAAACACACGCGAAAAATATGTAGAATTTATATATGTTGTACAAATTTTATTAAATTGAATAAAGTTAATTTTTTTTACGAAATTTTCCTGTAATAACGTAAATATAAAACTTTGTTGGCAATTGATGATATTTCAAATTATCTTATATCGAAATGTTGAAAAGAAAATTTGCACCTAAGTTGAAACTGAAGAGGAGTGTTCATATCTTTTTAGTTTTATGGATTAAAAAAAAAATGTTTTCAACAAATGAAATATGTAAATAATGGAAATTTAATCAATCTATGTATGGAAAAGTATTTCTTCCAAATGCCCGTTATTTTTGATTTCACGAATTCTTGCTCTTTCAGTAACATTCTGCATAACATTTCGACGGATATCTGATCCTCTGCGCACGTATCCGATTTTAAGCATTTCGGACTGGTCGTGGTCTCTCTGCTTGTGGGTGATTGTGAACGGAGCCAAATACCCCAAAACGTACAAACGACGAATCATGAACAGATGGATATGTCCGTACGTCCAAATAATGAGAATACGCTCCTGGAGTTAACGTTAAAGGTATTCAAAATAAAATTCTATTACTTCAGTTCATTGTTCAGTTGTGTTATTTTCTATAATGATTTCTCAAAGGTTCCTTCATCTATTTGAAGAGACGAGAAACAAAAAAAGAAAAAATATTAAAATAGAAGAGGTAATGATTGTCGTAAATCCCTTCGTGACTTTTATGCCACCCTGTGTGAGCAGTTTATTGTACTCCCATGATACCAAGTTTGACACAGGGACTAATTCGTAGAGCTTTTAGTTACAAACAAATCCGGCCACACAGTACACTTATCACATCTCCATAGTAAGCCGTCTTGATATGTACAGGTCGATATTTGAATCTAGACACACAACCAAGATATTGAATGCCGCTTTTCAATATTTCTTTCTCATTTGGAAGCTTGGTGCAACACGATCTTCCCACTTCATCTGGCCTCACATCCTACTAGGCTATGCACAGTAATTATCAATATTTACTAAAGTTATCATTGATCACCGTGGCTGAGTAGTAGACTGCTCGCTTCCAGTTCAGTAAACCATTGTTTAATAGCTGAGTCATACTAAAGACTTTAAAATGGTACTCAATGTCTCTCAATTAAGCACTCAGAACTAGGACTAGGGTTGAAGAGCATCCCAACGAGGCTAAGGGTGTATGACCAAATCAAGTTGGATGCACCAGTTTTCTTAATATCACCGAAGTTGAGCAATGTTGGGCCTGGTCAGTACCTAGATGGGTGATTAATGGGGAATACCAGGTGCCGTAAACAGAGAGGAGCTTCGACAAGCCTGGCAAGCTTGAAGTGGGTCTTACTAACAACAGCCTGTGTTTACCTAAGCGAATGACACCCTCGATTATATGTTTATACGAAACTTATCGATATTTACTAATATTATTTATTTTCTGCCTGAGTTATCTCAAACTGGAATAGATTATCAGAGTGTACAGTATCAGCTGAAACATTAGTTCGGTTGAAGCGAAGACGGCAAGAAGACTGGGGAAGTAAACCAAACCGAACCTATGGATCCTCGTTCTAGAAAACGGCCCCTATCTTTTGATTCTAACAAAAAATAAACTCGCCATCATTGTCAATAATTGAACAACTGTAGCATCAAAATTCGAAGTTACGTAGAAAAAAAAGCAAAAAAAAAACCCACAGAAGATGAAATATTGTCTTGATGAATTCCATTCATGGCACCAATGGCGTTTTCCACTGAAAAGCAAAAAAAAAATTGGGGATAAAAACGTCTAGAAACATCTTGATTCTGGAGAATCTTGATACTATTAATAAATCGGAAGAACAAAGTCCCAAATAGGCAAGAGAAGCTTCTTTTTTTTTCAAAAAAATTAAAAAAAAAAATATTTTTTAGAGTATGTTTAGTGGAGAACCAGTGCCAAATTTCAAGTTAACAGACAAAATCGTATGGCCAGGAGCACTGGAATAAAGAAACAAACCAACAAATGAACACAAAATCACAAAGAAACAGACGTTCATATAAAAAGGATAAAACGTTTTGCTATCTTTGATCACTTCTGTTGTTCAATTTACTTGGTGTATAATAACCTTATATCGTATTTCAGGGCTCGGTGAACTACTGCCCGAGGACCAAATTCGGTCCACACCTTCATTTCATCCGACCCGCCGACTTCAAAGAATGTGACTTTGTATACAAGAAGTCTTAGGTTTACTTATTTATCTTTTGTTAGCAAATTATAAAAATTCAGTATCAACAATCTCATTTTCCAAGTGGCCGAAAATGAATCAATGTTTCAGGACAGTGGTTTCAATACTTAGAAAACTCAAGAAACCCCTCTATAAAGGAAATATTCTGGATAATCCCAATTTTTTTCATTTAACTTTTAGACTGTAATCAATAAAGTACAATAGCAGTCTATTTTTTCTAGCTTTACGCATCATATTCGTTCTAAATAGGCAATAGGTTGATTGCATTTATTTGAATTCTTATATACGGTACAAGCTTGTGTATCATAATTCTGTTTTCCGATAGTCGTGCAATGTATGATGTTATTTCTCTGACAATGTTAAATTTAGAGGGATCATCACCGTGGACCGCTGAGCATTGTTTGTCGAACCCCAAGGCATCCACGAAACCCAGTTTCGAAACCACTGCATTAGAAACAAAAGATGTTTTAATTCTACATTTTCTTACTAGTCATTAAATGTCAAACCATGTCATATAAGAGTAGTTTTCTCTTATATTCACTTGAAAACATGTTCGTATGTTTCATTTTCCCCTTTTAATTGGTTCTTTCTATGAATACTATACCGTCCTACAAATGATGGCTGTTCAGCACGTTGTTGATTTCCCTAGTCTTGTAAAAAAACTGTCAACCAAAGCTCTCACCAAAACATTCAACATAGCTGCTACTTCCTTACATATTAATAACAGAGAAAAAAAATCACAGATACATAAGTCTTTTCAGTTTGGCTCCGTTGGTAAGAGAGTCGCCTCCCGATCACTAGGACCGGAAATTGCATATATCGGTTTTGTCTAAGATGACGGGACGGACAAACAGTGAAGGGTTTACGTCGCTAAATTAGGTGAGGATTGTTTTTGTTGTTACAATGAAAGAAAACACACAAAAGTATGTCAACTCCAGCCTCTGACATTGACAGGAGTTTGACAAAAAAAATGAATAAATAAAATAAAATCATAACAAGGAGTTTGGTTCTCCTCCCAAACTCTCTGAATTTTATCAACTCTTCTCAAAATTCAAGACAACACATCGTGTGTCATGTTTTACCGGTAAGTCATGTTTATCAGAAGAGTTTGTAGTGTATATGTGTGAGTAAGAGAAAAATTTTTAGTCTGACAGATGTCCTGTCCTTGAGAACCTGTGTCTCATACTATAAGCCGTATTCATAAGGACGTGTTTATAGTGGAAATAAGAGCGTACATGAACGTGTATTTGTATGTTTTTTCAGTGCTCAGCAGAGCTAACGAAAATGCAAAACTGAAAAAAAAACACTAAAAATTCATGCCAGAAGATAATCAAGATGTACATAGATACTTAAATGAACGAATGAAATAAAAATTGATTTACAATCAACTTACACTTCATTTAAGGTTCTATGTCTAAACTACAACATTCTTAAATTCTAGCTCTCTGGATCTGTTTTAAAGGGCTTTATAGCAAAGAAAATTAACCAAATCTAGATTTACATGATAAAAGTTAGCGGTTAGTGGTTGTTCTTGCGTCTGCTAAGTAAAATGACTGACTGCTCAAAATTAAGCGGAAGCAAAGATAACTTATATAAATTTAGCTTCTATTCGGTTCTTTTGCTCTAATCACCTTGAAAACAGACCTAAAGAGCTGAAATTTTGGTATGTGGTAATTTAGACATAGAGCTCTTCAGAAAGACATAATATGCCAATATCAGATGATGATCAAGGTGGGAATTAATAACTAAAAGAACAAATGAAATTAAGCATTCATTTACATTCAACTTACAGTTTATTCAAAGCTCTGTGTCTAAGCTAAAACATATTAAAATTTCAGCTCTCTGGGTCTATTTTTGAGGTTTTTAAAGAAAAAACGGAACCGATGCTAAATTCAAATAATAAAAGTTTAAGGTTAGCGGTTATCTTTACCTCCGCTAAATCTTTAAAGGTTCATCCGTTTAGCATTCTGGTTAGCTGTGCCCACCGCATATTTTTTTGTGACAGAAAATACAAAGACACACTCGCACCTCTATATATAGAAAGTGAGGGTAAAAATATCTGATACATTTCAAAGAATTCATTTTAACATCCTTATAACAGAAATTCGAACCGAAGATAAAATATAAAAAGATCAGAAAATATTAAAACAAAATTGGAGACCGCAACGTTTCGTCGAAAAATCAAAAAGATTCTATCAATTTGGCAGCTGTGTAAGTACATTAAGATAAACTTTTTGAAATGTATGCATTCTCCTGATAGTCACTTATGGAGCAGAAACATGGAACATAACCAAGAGACAGACTTACAAACTGAGAAGTATGTAACGTGCACATGAGAGAATCATGGTCAACCTTACATGGAGAGATCACAAGACAGCACAGTATATAAGGAAGAAGACAGGTCTTCGTGACATCAGAGAAACTATTAAAAAACTCAAATGGCAATGGGCAGGCCATGTTGCAAGAATGAAAGACAACCGATGGACATCATGTCTCACAATATGGATCCCCAGAGATCACTTAAGAAACTGAGGTCGACAGAACGCAAGATGGAGAGATGAACTTGATAGATCCAGAAAATGCTGGCTCTGCGATGCCCATGATAGGGAATTGTGGCGAATCCTGGGGAAGGTCTATGTCCAACGACAGACGTTAAAAGAATGATGATGATGATGATGATGATGATGATGATGATATCGGATACTTTTTGCATTCACTGTTTATAAAACTTCGTTGTTAAACGTTTCAAAGTGACTCAATACTGATTATATTTGGGCATTTCCCGCAGCGAAAACGGAAACAATAATATAATCCATGCATTTCCTAAAATATAATAACTTTGCCAATTATGGCTGTTTGTACATTTAGATAAAAGTGTAACTCTATACAGGCCGGAAGGTGGCAAAAAGCGACTAGACAAAAGAATTAATGATATATATATACATATATATACATACATACGTACATATATACACATTTCTCTATATACCAGTGAGTATGTTACTCACTTAGTACTCTCTGGATAAGTCCTTGAATTTGATTGGCTGGTGACTGAGACGGTTGAGGCTTTGCTGTTGCTTTTTGTGTCGGCTGTTTACGTTCGAGGCCAAGTTGAAAACAAGGATCAAGAATGCACAAATTACTAACAGACAGGCCCTACCAAAAGGGTAATTATACGTACATTGTAAATGTTTTGTGAACCCACAACAGAAGAAGAAATTAAAGGAAGTATCACTCTAGGATGGCAAGCTTTCGGCAAAGCAAGCTCAACCTTCAAAAACCAGACGATCCCAATAATCCTAAAAAGAAGATTATACAACCAATGCATCCTCCCGATAGTCACTGATGGAGTTGAAACGTTGGAACCTAACCAAGAGACAGACCTGCAAACTGAGACGCATGCAACGTGTGCATGAGAGAATCATGCTCAACCTCACATGGAGAGATCACAAGACAGCACAGTATATCAGGAAGAAAACAAGAGTCAGAGACATCATAGAATCTAATAGAACGCTTGAAAGGCATTGAGCCGGTCAAATTGCAAAAAATGGCAGACAACCGATGGACATCACGACTAACAACATGGATCCCCTGAGACCATATCCGGAACTGTGGCTGACAAAATACAAGATGGAGAGAGATGAACTAGAGAGAGTCAGAGAGAACTGGCTCCTCAACACCCATGGCAGAGAGGTGTGGCGGATCCTGGGGAAGGTCTAGGTCAAACGACGGACGTTGAAAGAATGATGATGATGATGATGATGATGATGATGATGATGGTGGTGGTGGTGGTGGTGGTGGTGGTGGTGATGATGGTGATGATGATGATGGTGATGATGATGATGATGGTGGTGGTGGTCATGATGATGATGATGATGATGATTTGTAATTATTTCATCATAGAAATACGTCGAGAATCAGGAAGAAAAGAAGATTGCCAACGAGCAGGATTTGAAGCAAACGTTAGTTACAGTATGACGCTATGAGGTTTGTTAAAAAATAATTGCAGGTTTCGTAATTTCAAACTTTGATGCTTATTTATGGAATCAACTATTATTCAACTACGCTTTTGCAATATACTATTTCAAAGCGTGGATTTTGGTTTATTCATTCAAGAAGAATATTTTCCTTTCACTACATATTCTGTCTTTTTATGAGGCTGTCAAATCTAAGATGGAAAAAAGCAAATTCGAGTTATCTTGTTGAATGAATTCAAAATAGGACGTGAAGCTGCAGAAACTGCTCGTAAAATCAAGCTACTTTTCGGCCAGGGTTACGTCAACGAACGTACTACTCAACATTGGTTCAGTAAATTTCAAAACTGAAACTAAAACCTTGAAGATGTGGACTTCCTTCTGTGATTGATATCATCCAGTTGAGGGTCATTATTGAAGCGGACACGTTCAAAACAACCTGAGGGATTGCAAAGGAACTAAATGTTAATCATTCAACTTTTGTTCGACATTTGCACCAAATTGGAAAAAAAAAGCAAAAAAGCTCGACATTCCGAGCGAATGGCGTTGAATGAAGAGCAAAAACTCTCGTGTGTCTCACGGATGACCCAGCAGAAATAGGACGAACTCTACTTGACCAGCTTACTGACCAGACCTCTTTCCGACTGACTACCACTATTTCATGCATTTCGATCACTTCCTACCAAGAAGGTCTTCAAAAAAACAAGCAACGGCTAAAAACATCTTCGAAGAATCCATTGGTTCCAGGACCCCATGATCCTATGCTTCCGGAATAAATGCACTTGTTTCCAGTGGGTGAAAATGTGTGGATTCCGAAGGTTCTTATTTCCATTCATAACTTTTATTGTAAGATGTGATATTCTGTTTTGAAGTTAATGATGAAAAACTGCAATTATCTTAGCACTGATCTAATATTACATAATATAATAAAAGTCCTTTGTTAATGGTTTTACTCTAGAAATGTGTCCGGATAAAAGAAATTGTGAATGATCAAGAATCAAGGCAACCGTTACTGATGAAATAATGCCACTATATGTATAAAATAAGTGTATTGGGAATAGTTTTATTTTTCAAACCATTGTAAATGATTTTACCAAAGAAATGCATTGGAAATTAGATAGAAAGTGATTATAAATGATCAGAAATTTAGGTAAGCGCTGCTGACAGAATAAGGCCATATTATGTCCTTTCATAACCTGTGGATATTTCAAAAACTATAAAATTGTAGGAACGTTATAAAAAACCATGAAGTGTATGATTTCCTTTGAAATTTCATTTTTCTCTGGAGTGTTTGATATTCTGATAATATTATTCCGTAAATATATAAGCTGCTATACTACTTGACCTAAAAGGCATTCTCACTATATTGAACGGGGAACTATCTCGTTTATCAAACAATTTACGGATAAAAATTCTATCATCGATTTTAATATTCAAATTTAGGAACGTTGCTTGCATTCTGTTATGATCGCATTTTAATTCAAGATCCATAGGGTATGTATTACTATACGATTTTCTGGATTCTCCTCCATCATTAAAAGAACGTAAGTCATCAATAGAATACGTAGAACGAGCTAGTTTTATATTAGTTTTTATTAGAGATGACACGAATATATATTCATGTAAATACAAACTTTCCCAGTAGGGGGCAGGATCAGTTCCCATAAAGACACCTATGATCAGGTGAAATATTTCATTTTCTATTTCAAAGTAACATTCCTCAATAAGATGAATAAAAACTGCCTTAAAGGCAGAGCACGTACAGATAGTCTTTTCCTTTTTTCTGTTTTACACCAGAAAGCTTTAGAGTTTATAAACCCAATATATATACTTTTCCTCCTGCAAACACCAAGTCAGTTATTTCATTTTATTTTTCAATAAGATCTACACGAGGTATTTTTGTGTAGAAAGTACTAAAATCATATATTGGGATTGATTTAGCCCCTCTGCGGGTATTTTTTCTTTAACGAACATAGAATTATTAACTACCCAAAAAGAGATTTAAATTACAAAAGAATTTCTCAAGGAGCCACCATAAGATCTCCAGCCAAATGAACCCCATTTACCATTTCGGAAGAAGAGGTTTCTACTTCTGTACTCCCAGTGATAACGGCACAACCTTATCGGGATATACTTGGCCCCCAAGGAGGTTAAGCCCTTGGGAAATCGCTAATTCTCCGTTCTAGCTTGAGATCTTGTATAAACAGGCATAATTCAATATGAAAAAAGTTTTTAAATTCTTAGTTGAAAAAAAAATTTGAACAAGCTTCAGTACCTTTGGTACCAGATAGGAGGAAGGAATATATATATATATATATATATATATATATATATATATATATATATATATATATATATATATATGTATATATATACTAAATAAAACAAAATAAAATAAAATGGAAAAAATAAGGGGTAGTTTTCATTCGCTTCCTCCATATCAACCTATCTTCGAAGCACAGTTCCGAGTATATCCGATAATATTTATCTGAAAAAGAGACAGAAAGCTATTGGGTTGAGTTGTGGCTCTTTTGCGTAGGTGACAAAGCCCTTCATTGTGTGATTATTTGTGTTCAACCCAGAATGTAATTTGAAGTCGCTGAAATACATTCCAGGTTGAATACTCGCGTTTATATGTCCCTTCGACACTCGTTTCCATCATCGAACACCCCCAGCCAGATTGGGTTTCGGGACGCGATTCTTAGACACCCTCTCCCCAGTGATGGACTTGACTGAGCAGCCAATTTAATCTTATTGATGGCAGCAAGTCGATATTCGATGACAATGATTGCTTAACATGCACAGCAATAGCTTGAATAGTGCAGATTTGATTAGTGTAGGTTTGCGTGTAGCAGGGTAAATGTTTTACTGCACAAGTTAATAGAACTAAGTATAAGCCGAAAAATGAGCACATGAAATTAACGTAACCGGGTAAAAATAAACAATCAATTAATTTAACCAAGTATAAGCCAAAGAATAAAGACATCAAATCAATGTAACCAAGTATAAGTTGAAAAATAAACACATTGAACTGACGTAACGAAAACCAGGCTGAAGATAAACACATTAAGTAAATGAAACTAAGTTCAAGCCGAAGAATAAGTACATTAAATTAATGTAACCTGGTATGAGTTGAAAAATGAACTCATTAAATCATGATGTGACCAGATAAATACGATTTTGAACCTTTTAACAAATTGAGTACACTATCCTAGATACACCTGTATCTACAAGGAGGGTCGTCTTAAGAATATTTGAGGCCCTAGGGCAAAGCGATGTGCTGGATATATGAATGCCTCTCAAAAATTGATTAAAACTACATTGGACCACAAAAAGTAACCATGTTGCTTCAGTTAGCCATTTTATTGATAACATTTTTTCAGTTAACCCTAAACCAAAGCTTTTATACAGAGGTTTGGGGATGATCAACTACATAATCTAAGGTTAGAGTTATTCATTGATTGGAGCAATTGTTATTGTCAACGATGTCTTTGCTTCTTTTTTCGTCCTTCTCTTTGCTTCTCGTATTTTATTGCGATTCGTCAGAATCTCCACATTTACATGCATATTCTTAGTTGTGAATATATATATATATATATATATTATAAATATATATATATATATATATATATATATATATATATATATATATATATATATATATATATATATATATATATATAAAGCTTTACCTACCATACAAATGTCACCACATTGATGAATACTGCAGACATCGATCATTGATTCTCTTTGAGCGCAGTGGGAAATACCTCCTAGGCCACGTTAAGTTCATATTCGTGAAAAGAAAAAAAGATTCTGTCCATTTCTTATGGGTGCTGGTGATGGATATAAAGATGGAAATAAAACACGACTGGCTGCTGCATGGTCAAACTCCTCCCCTACTTCTAGTCCGACTCTTTTTTTTTTTTTTGGCACACATGAGGTAGGGGGGCGATTCTCCATAGATTGCATTCCCAATATTCTAACGGACGCAAATCCTCCCTGATTTGAGTTCCAGTACTTTAATATTGGATAGGCAATCAGCAAAAATTAGGCGAGGATTGTACATGTTCTCGTTGTTGCAGTGGAAAAAACAAAACAAAACAATAAAGTCAACTCCTGCCTCCGATTTTGGAGTGGAGTTCGAAATTATCTGAACAAAATGCCAGCATGTAGACAGATCGACGAAGATGGTATGTTTGTTGCTAAGATGTTAATCCAAGAGCTTTATGTAAACAGTTCCGTCGTCACTAAAAATAGGAACCATTTAATTAGAGTCATTTTCAAACACGTAACGCATGATCTTATCATTCTATAAACTTTGCACTTGTTGAATAGCGGAAAAAAAGGGGAAAAAAGAATTCAAATAAAATTATGCAGTTCCAGAAAGTGTAAACGGTTTGCATTTGTTTGTGTTGAGGATTTATAAACAACTCTTTAAATATGATCGACATATGAATCCTTCTTTTTGTGGTTCCAAGCCAGGATAGAGACTCCTTTGTTTAGAAAAGACTTCTGGTGATATCTTATACAGAGGCGTAGGTTCCGATCTGGGGACCCGAGGTGGGAATGGGAGATTGTCTCCAAGGGGGCCCCTCAAAAATTTAAGGAGAGTTGAATAAAAAAAACAAAAAATCAGTAAATAGACGTGCACTATATTAATGCACCGGCTTGTTTGTTTTTTAAGAGAGAGCCTTAAAAAACTGTAGAACAAGATAAAACCGGTCTCAGATTAATAGTATGGGTGTCTATTGATGGAATGTTGGGTTCGTACTTATCTAGAAGGTGTACGAACATGCATTTTTCTACCAATGAATCATGGATTTCTTCAAGATCGTGTACTGAAATTTTATCCAGCTCTATCCATCAATAATATTTGTGTCTTACTGTTTTGCCAGAGCTTCTATAATGGGACAAACAAATAAGATACTACGAAGGTTAAATGACCATCTTGATGCTTCAAGGTCAGAATTTTAACTTTTTACGGACCAATTTTTCAGGACTTTCTGCCATCTTTCCGCAGAAATTTTCTATTTTGCTTTATAAGGTTTATAATTTATATTATTTTCCATGAATGTGTAAACGTTGTATCCTGGAATTGGGGCTTGTAGCTTGATATCGAGGAATGTGCCTATTTAAAATCGCCCTCCCAGGCGCCCAATGGAAGGAGGGACCATAAAAGCTATATGAGTAGTAGTTTAACAACTAAACTCTTACTAACATGCATTTTAACCCCTCCTCTTCCACTGAGCCGTGTATTTATTCCAAATCATGGCGTCCTTTTCTATCACACATTTATGATTATATTTCACTCTTCTGCCTGAATTTTTATTATAAGATAACCCAAACAAGACAATATGGGTGCTGAATTATAATATTGATGATTTTATGACAACATACTAACACTTTACAGACCATTTTTAAATGATTTTTTTCGTCATTTTTTTCACAGAAATGCTCTATTCGCCTCTGCAAAGTACCAATTCAAATAAAATCATTGACAACATTGATGTATTGATAAAAAACTAAGCAGATTAGTGCTTATATGAGGGGTCACGTGACAGAGAAGTAGAATAACCATAGAAACATTGTTTTGGAATGATTGAGGGTAATAATCATTTATTTTTTTAACGTTGTTTTCTATCAAGGGAAATAATGAATCACCTTTCAATGAAATCACTTCACAAATCATGTCATGGTTGTCTATGGTGATAGTTGTGGCAGGTTCATGATTTCCCGTGTCATCAACATCAAGTTCTCCCTTTGGTGTCAGATTCTTCTGCACTTCAGAGCAATGTTTTGCAAGTCACCCTTGGCCATTCCTTGATCTATGCTGAGCTCAAAGCACTCCAAATCTGTCTCTGTCATTGACCTGGTTCAGTGTCCCAAACTTCTCTTGCAGTGACATCAAGGCGGCGTCTATAACACTGATACCTCAAGCCTTTTTACACCTACAGCCTCGTGTGCAAAATACTTTTTAGTAATCCTAAGCCTTTTCTCCTTCAGCTCTGGTTTAATACTCTTGGTATCACTGAGGTCCTAGGCAGCTGACCCAGCCTCAGCAAACCCAGTGTCTGCATTTGGAGAAGGATGCTTTGACCATCTCAATGAACCTGACGGCAATGTCAGTATAAGGTGCTCTGGACCAAAGCAGTTTGTTCCCCTGGTTCATGATAGTAAGAATTTTGCACTACATAACAGAGCAGATCAAGAATCTGAATGAGGCCATTCCTTCTGCGAATGCTTGAGCTTCTTTTTTAGCAACTGGATCTCTCACACTCACGGCTTTCGTAGCCAACATGGAAGAATCTCTAACTTCTTTGACTTGGTTCTTGACAGCTATAACACTCTGAACCTGCTTTCCCATCTAAAATCACTCTAAGACATTTGGTCAAGATGGTGCATCGTTGAGTGGATCCTGGGAAAAAAAAGAGAAGAGCTCTTGCAAATAGCCAATTACATCCTGGTACAACATAGCAGCATCAGCTATGACAAAATTCACTGTATTTGCCCTGCTATTGCCCTGCAATTGACTTTCAGCAGGAGCAGACACCCAGGTTCTTGCCTTTCATATCTGCTCCAATGTCATACAATTTCTAAAGAGAATTCGGGGTTTTTCCCACTTGTCAAGAATAACATTAGACAAGCTGAGGCCAGTTATTTCAACCACATTCATACACCTAAGGAAGTATTCCTTGATGTCTGGTCTTGGCTCCAAGTAGACAATCCTCGCAATGATTTACACGTGCTCTTCATGGCTCACATCTGGGGTACGGCAAAAAACGACAGTAATATTTTGCATATGGATATGGGGAACGATGATCTGAACTGTTTTCGTGGAAGTGATCTGGATTAGTTCATTTTGCATCTGTTGTCCAAAATAGTGCGTCTGTTTTTGTCTATCTTTTACTTGGCTCCAAATATCTATGATTCATTTCATATTTGTTTGAAATATTCTTAGTATGAAAACAAGGTCCCAATTTCATTATTGCGTCAATTTCTGATGGATATGTTACATGATTATACATTTTAATTAAAAGACATACATTTGACCAGCATCAAACTGTACAATGATATCAATCTGCAACACGATCATCCAATGTCCAGGTTGTTTTCAATTTGCCCAACCACGAGCAAAATTAGTCGTAAAGCAACATAAAATAACACTTCATACAAAGGACAGCAAAGCAGAGGGGAATGGGAACGTAATGAAAGATGTGGGGGAACCAAAATTCATTTCATTACTTCGAGAAATTATGTATATCTTGTATCTTGTATCACCATGCTTATAATCGTCTAAGGGTGCCTATTTTAATTATAAATCATGATTTAAAGATAAGATTGTTGAGCTGGTTTGGTACCCCCTCCCCAGCGTTGTGTGCGTGTGCCTAACGGCATCCCTGCCTGTTAGAAGACATTTACAACGAGTGCTTTGTTTACAGTCTCCATCTTTACAGTACAAATGATTTGATATCTCTGACTTGTTCAGATGAATTCATCATCTTCATATCATGATCCCTGTTCTTTGCAAGTGTCAGCCAGAGTCTGAATAGCGCCCCTGTGTTGATAGAGATCTTCTTTTTCCTTGTCGTAGCTTAAGTGCCCTTTCATATCTGCAAATGTGAAGACCGATTTCTTTGTGATAGCCCCCCATCCAAAAAAAAAAACTAATTCATGCGCAGATGTTCTTTTTACTGGTAGCGAAAGGAGTGATTTCCTGACAGCAGCTGAAGCCCCTTGACCACCAACGATATTTACCAGTCATTCTGTAACTGAGATCAAATGGATTCTTGCAGTGGTTTAGGATGTATCTTTCTACTTTAGATACATCGGCTGCATCCCTGGTCATCTACACATTTTCCTGCCCCCCATGCACAATGGTTTGAATGCCTCTGAATAATCGCTAGATCCATGTCGTGTCAGTAAACATTTCAGCAAGACACTTTTCCGAAGTGTCCCAACATCACCTTTAGCCTCTCGGTTCATGGTCTGCTCAAAGGCTTGATCTATCCGGATGCAATCGGATGTGATTTCGTCCTTTCTTCTAACGACACATCCGCCATTCTTCAGATGCCGATACGAGGAAGGATGAGTCAGTTCTAAATTTTTCATCTCAAGTACATAGACAGGGGTATACCTTTCGTAGTTGACCCTCACAGCTAGAAAAGGAATGGTACCGTTTCCAAAACTACCTCAAGATGCAGTAAACAGTCTGTCTCGCGGTCAGCTCTCATCAGTTTAAACAGGACTGACACAGCTTTGAAATAACTTTCCCAAAAAGCAAACGAGGGCGATTGATTCTTACCGTCTTCTTGGAACCTTGTTATTGTGCCAAATACCACAAATATTCAATCTTCAATGTCGATCTTACTCATTAAGTTTCGTCGTTGCTGAGTCTTTACCTTTGAAACAGGCATCGAAGTCATTGATGAATCCAATGGATTCGTCATTAAGCCAAGCAAGTCCATCTAATGAGTTCAAGTAGAGGTGTATCAAAGCCTGATTTACAATCTCCAGTCCATGAAGCGTTTTTTTCCTTGAAACATCTGGACTGATGCTGTTACAAAAAGCGTAGAAGATGAAAGAATCTCTGGGAGACAACCATCACTGAACAGGTCACCAACTGAACCTATGAATGCTATGGTCAGATTCATACAACCGAACCTCATAGTCAGCTTACTATCCAACTGTTATTGCTTGTACCAATGTATACATTGCACCCTACTATAAATTGCCAGATCCGCTGTTGCAAAGATGTGTTCCTGTCCCGAGTGCTTTGCAATCAACACCATTGTAAACTGGGATATGAACGTGGTTTAGAAGTCAGGTGGTGTGCATGGTTAAATCTGAAGTGTCTAATGTTGGTCACTGGGTTTGAAATAAAAACATTTGATGCCAAAGTATTAAATCCACTCAATGCCCGAACAGATGATCTTCAATTCCAGCGACAACTCCCATATCAAGTCCTTCAGATGAGGTGTAGCTATCACCTTCTTTTTTTTAACCCCAAATACAGATATATTAGATGGTCTACGTGGGTCTGTTCTTTAGGCATGTGAGTGGAGTGCGGCTGTTCGGCAAAGCTGAATCTTGATCTGAAATTTTCCCTCTATAATGATCTATGTGATTCACGGAGAAGTGTTGGATTAAGTGCATTGGCAAGGAAGGAGATCACGTTGAAGAATAGATATTTGTTGAGTTAAATTGGAGCTCTCCTCATCAGTGAGCTTCTAATTTATATCATAAAATTTATTGAATATATGATATATTAGATAAATATCTGTTGTGTAATAATGTTTTTATCATTAGGCTACGGACTCACTGATTTACCTATGTGTTGTAATTTACTAGACTTAGCTCAGTATGATACAAGACTACAATAGTAGTAGTGAGGATCGAACTCACTACCTTTGCAAATCAGCCTACCAGGCGTATTAAGTAATTAGCACATTTCACATATATGTATACGTTTTTCTTCCTCCGCCCTATCGGGAGGTTTACAACTAATTTCGGCTCAAAGGCTCAACTACCCCTCCGGGGGTAGGGGAAGAGTAACCACGATTCGGAAATAGCCCCTCACCAACCATATCTTACTTTTAAAACACTGTCTGCTTCTAGAAGCTGCTTACTGGATACTTTTCGGATGTTTAAAACGCATAAAAAAAACGGTGAAAAAATTATTTGAAATATTTTTTCTTAAAATCGACCTAAAATATGTGCTATACGTAGATTGAGACGAACTGAATTCGATTATAGTTCAATCTTTCGTCTGAGATACGTAGTTCTCGAGTTATAGAATTTATCTTAGTCTGATACAATGCCTCGGTTTTGAGGCACCCAGTGAGGACCGATCTTACTACAGAGGTGGGCTATTTTGCAAAGAGAGCTTGCCGACTATCAGTATTTTCTATGATGAAGACATTTAGTAGATCACCCCTTGATTTATCATATAGCTCCTGCTCCCCAGTCAGCAGCACGGAAAAAAGACTGGGCTTGAAAAAGGCATGAATCCTACTTTTCTTCCCAGTTATCAGTAAAATAGCCTATGGTGAAGTGAGTGACGCTACTTAGGATACTTCCCATCTCCAGATCTATTTTCACCTGTTGCAAAACCCCCGGAGAGCACCGGAGACGTGGAAAAAACTTGTGTTGTGTGAAAGCTACAGCTGTTGCCATGGCCAGCATAAGGACACTTATTCCCCCTCCTCAATGCACAATAATCATGGTTGTATTTTAACGCTGACTGCATCTTGGATCCAGTATAAAGGGCTGGCTTAAAGTAGTGCGGGATCTATATCATATGTTATGAAGAGGACCCTATATCTAGAAAAAAATACAAGTAAATATTAGAACAAAGATTCTTTTTTTACTTCCACAGTCAAGTATGGAAAGAAGTACAAACAAAGTGGCTAACAACAGTGCCAGGTTTAATTCACTCATGTATTAAAATAAATGAGGACTCGAGTTTCTGCCGACACGGATATATGGAGGGATCTATCAGGATAAAGATGTAGAGATAGGAAGGTTGAAGGGAAAGGAATGTCACAAAGTAAATGTGGGATAGAATCGATAGAATGTCCGTCAGTGCGGTCATCCTAGTTGTAGCCACTATGAAGTTATCTTAAGAAGTCCGACCTAACTACGATAAGAGGGCTTAACTTAGATAGGATGTGTTCTTGAGATGAATATGTGATGATGCGTGTGTAGAAAGAAAGTGTCTACAAAAACTATACTAACTATCCTAACTAGAGAGAGAGGGAGAGAGAGAGAGAGAGAGAGAGGAAACGAGCTTACCTCGTGGCCGTCGGGAGACAAAAAAAAGAGAGTGAGAAATTTACAGGCACAGTTTAAATATGGTAAAGATATCAATCAGCTATCTTATTGGTGGTTCTGTGTGACGGCAAAGAGGAAGCGACAACGAATTTACCATTTGTACAGAGATGTAGGGGTTAACATGTAAATCCTTTCCAAAGGCTAGATAACTCCGTATATCTATGATTTTCTTTAGCTGGAAAAGGTGGGCACTACAGTAGGCAACACGCTTAACACCGGTGCTGGACAAAATATAGTTCTCTCTCAAATGTCTTTATAATTCAGTCGGACATAAACTGTCCATTCTGCTGATTTACATCATTCATTGTGTCATGAGCAAAAGACATGAATTAACCCATTTCTTAAGAATTTATTTTATTCGTGTTTTTTTCAACATCCTAAAACAGGTTTGGTTACTCGCTCAATAGAAACCGTCACTTGACCAACGGCTTTTAGCAGCATGCCGTGTTGGGGGGGGGGGGTCAATTGAAAAAATGGGTCGATCACTGAATAAATTACTTCTCTCACTTTTTGTTGGGTAGTGATCACTAAGAAAGTCACAAAAGAACAAGCATGGGCACAAATTAAGGGACCAAATTAGCATCAACTTGTATGGAAAACTGACCACACTCCACTCAAAACTTCTTTTTTTAAAAGCATAATGAGAAGTAAATGTTCAAACTTTCACTCATTGCGACTTTTAAGCACGATACATGCACAGTCAGTCAACCGGACCAACTTGAAAACTGAAGAAACCTATGCTGACTGTTTTAGTGAATAGTTTCTGATATGTAAAGAAAACTTGCAGAGATTATAAAATCAACCCTTAAACCTGACAGAATTTCTCATGTTTACATATTACATTTTTTAAAATAATGGTCTCTTATTGTTCGTTTACCGCAAAATTTACTTTTTCAAGTTTAGAAAATACGAATATCTCCATAAATCAAGCCAACCCCCTCCATGTTTCATCATTTCTCACTGTTTCATTGAATAAAGTCGTTCTCTTTCTCTTCATGTTTCATTAAGATAAAACATTCTCTTTCACTGTTTCATTGAATTAAGCCATTCTCTCTCTCCATATTTCACTAAAATATGCCACTTTCTCTAAGTTGCATTAAGATATGCCATTCTCTCCACATGTTTGATGAAAAAAGACATTCTCTCTCCATGTTTCATTCACCCTTCATTCACACATCCAATTTCATTCATCTGTAAAATAATTTCATTCATTAGGTTAAATCATTCAGCAGTTAAGGAAGCATTGATCTAAACCAAGGCTCCACCTGCTTCAGATCTTGATAAGCAGTCGACTTTGTCGATTACAAGCTTTTGAAATATGACAACACAATCCAAGCATATCTTTATTGTCAAGAACGCGTGAAGAGTGAAGATTCGTACAAAAATGTCCCCCTGATTAGGTCAACGGAAAGTGTGTCATTTTGTTGAATGGCAGTACAAGCTCATAAACTATTCGGTTGTCACTCTTCAAATGTCGTTTTTTTTTTACACTACTGAAGAGTGTTTCTAAACTTTTTTGCTCCTTGTCCCATTTCGAAAGCTCAAACAATTTGATGCCCCCCTCTTACGATGGAAAGATTCGACTACTCAGACACAAAAAACGTTTAAGATATTGCCTATGTAACAGACCACACCTAGAATAGGCAGTTTAATCGTGGTATCCATAGCTCAAAAAAGATATCGTAGAATGAGAAAACATAGGGAGAAGGATAATGAAAATGCTCCCCGAACTTGAGACCCTCCCATATAAAGACAGGCTTCAAAAACTGAAACTAAAAACAGTAGGAAAAAGAAGAGATGCAATGCAAACATTCAAAATGATAAAAGGCTGAGATAACATTCCAGAAAAAAAAATTCTTTACAATGAACAAATGGAATAACAACAAAATTTATAAAATACAAAGAGATACTAGAAAAAAATTCTCTCAAAGAATAATTAACAACAGGAACCGACGAGTTCAGTACGACCTAACTATTCTTATAAAAGAAAACTTTGTCAAGAATAAATACAAAAAAAATCACAATACATGAAAAAACAACAAAAATAAACTTTTGAAGGAATAGAATTTCAGTAGAGGCGAGATACAAGCAGAAATATGTGTATCATTCCTCAGATGAAATTTTTTGCGGTTTCATATTCTTTCGTAAATATTTCATTCAATTCTTGGCCTTTTATCATATCTTGAGCTTTCGTGCTCAGATTAATTCCCCTTCATCATGATTGAACAAATCTAGTTATGAAAAGGTATAATGATTGAGCAACCGTAGACATGTCTACAGACTTGAAAATTGGCATAAGGACTCCACTAGGAGCCTTCTGAAATGTATCCGGACAGGCAACAGATCTAGTGATTCAACCGTGTAGTTAATGGCCAAACAAAGTAATATTTGTGTATATCGAATGAACGCAGCCTCACATACGACCCGATCAACCAGCCAAGAGGGCTGCAAATTCTTCTCTCTTCGCTCGTTTGTGTGTGTATGTGTATGTATGTGTGTCTGTGTGTGTGAGTCCAGGCGCTCCTGGTCAGATGGGGGGGGGCAACAATCTTGTAAATCTGCATAGGCACACCATTAAGCTCTATGTGAACGTTTTTTCGGGTTTCTATGGTCAATCTGGACAGCCCTTGTGCTGTTATTTTTTTAGATAATTTCAGATATAAGCTCTATTTTCTTCAGATCACTTTTCAGATAATTTTAGATAATTTTTCCAGGAGAATAATTCTGATGCACGCTAGTAATGTTTAACAATTGCTTTATATGCCAGCTGCTATTATGTCATAAGAGATGAAATGTCATCAATAGATGACAAATAAAGCGTCTTTTTTCATAATGTTGCCAATGATTGTTTGTTATTAGTAACTAGAGCTGTCGGCAAAAATGACTAACGCTGGCTAAATCTTTCAATTTCCGGCTATCTTTATAGCTAAAACTGTTATGTATGCACATTTAAAGCCCACTTGTGAAATCAAATAACCATACACTATCATTAAACTCCAGAACAAATTATTGATAAAAAATTGCACACTTACGTTAATTCATGCTTACTAATTGTTTCTTTTTAGTAGCCAGGTTTTCGGATAAACCACCCTTTCTGTCCTTCACCTCCTGCTACTACGTAAACTAGTAAGGCCACCACTAGTTCGTTTAGAATCACAGATATAGACGTATGGATGGTGGACACAACCTTGGACGTGTGGTTCTTGTTATTACAATAAAATGGAGTGAAACTAGTGATTTAAGAGCCATGGTGGGATTGATTTTTTTTAAATAAGGGGGAAGTCACTATAACAAAAAATAATAATTCAAGCGTAACTCGACAAAATTTCTAAAAGTATGTTGATTTACAGAAACAAATTTTCTTTCTTTTCTCTCCTTTTGTATCCTTACACTGGCTACGGCTTCCACTGTCCATGCCTGGGCTCCATGAACCACTCTACCATTTACTCAGACCTGGTTTGTGGAATAGAGGCGACAAGCACCGGCAGTAGCCATACTTGAACTCATCCTGTGCTTTTTTCTCCATAAGCGAGGGATTGATTGATTCATACCTTTCCCAAAGCCATTGGTACGAAGTGAGCACGAATAGTCTCAGCTGAAGTTCGAACTCGGTACGCCTAGCTCATTCTCCATGTCGTTACCTACTCGCCCCAGCCCCTTGAGCTGCTTGTTTTTCATTTGAAACACAAATATTCATTTATTAATTCCTTAGAACTACCGAAGCGTGAAAGCAAATCTTTCATCTTGATTCTGCATTTTAAATGAAAGCAGATGGTTTCTTTATGTAGAGATCAGTGTTTAAGTTAAAAAAAACTCCATTCTGAGATATGTATGTATATATATATATATATATATATATATATATATATATATATATATATATATATATATATATGGGAGGTGGTATTTGATGAGCACTGCTGGAGAGCCATGTTCTTATAATTGTATTTTTTTTAAATACCCGAAGCCAAAGTTACAACTGATGACCCCCCTCCCCTAAAAAAAACTTACACATAGTAATATAATGTCAAATTCTGCGTAAAACATGAAAAAAAAAACTGAAAAAAATCCATAAATAACATTAATAAAGACTGGGGAATATTTGACTGAAATGACATACATTTTCTTCGTGGTATTGGATGGAATAATGGATAGTCTATAGCCACATTGAAGAGTTCTAATACATCGACACAGCTGTCTGTGGATAATACAATAATATATAATTGTATGCTTTAAAATACACTTTCAATTTGTAAAAATACGAAAAGAGAGGAATCGGAAACAGATTTTATCCGTTGTAGATGTTTGATCAACATAAAACTATCAATATGGTAAGAATAAGAATAATTAAAATATATACCCGTTGATGGTTAACATTACGTGCCTACTGCACTCATCTGTAACTGACTATATGTTTTTCCTATAAATATGAAAACAAAAAGCACATTTCGATCTTTTGGGTTCAGAGGATTCCGTTTTTTTTTCACAGAATTTGATTTCATTTAAATTCGGATTCTCGCGTTGTATGATTAATTTTACTGTGGAGATTATCAGTTGTTTGGCCATAGACTGTGTATGTGTGTGTGCTTGCATGTTTGTGTTTCTCTGTGTGTGCTTGCGTGTTTGCTTGTATGCGTGTATTTTTGTATGTGTATTTGTGTGTGTGTGCGTGTTTTTATGTGTGTGCATGCATGTGTGTATGTGAATGTTTGTGTGTATATGCGTGTGTGTGTATGTGTATGTTTGTGTATGCGTATGTTTGTGTGTGTGTGCATTTGTGTGTGTGCATGTTTCTGGGTATGCGTATTTTTGTGTGTATGCATGTTTCTGTGCATGTGTGTGTGTGCTTATGTGTGTGTGTGTGTGTATGCGTGCTTTTTGTGTGTGTTTGTGTGCGTGTGTGTTTCTGTGTGTGTTTGTGTGTGCGTGTTTGTATGTATGCGTGTGTGTATGCGTGTGTGTGTATGCGTGTGTGTGTATGCGTATTTGTATGTGTGTGCATGTTTGTGTGTGTGTGTGTATGTGTGTGTATGTGTGTGATTTCTATCCCTGGAAATTCCTTGATAGTCTGCAATATCCCTAAACCAAAAAAAAGAGACGAAATGGGTTTTTTCTATCCTCTGTAGTTCATACGAATATCAAAGCTCCACTCTCATCAACCCAACATTTATAATTGAACCTTGAACCTTCTGATTCACAATCTATCATAAGTGAATTCCACCTCATCAACACATCCATCGTGTTGAGAAGAATCATGTTGACAGATCATTTAGACTCTATATCAAAATAATGGAATTTTTGTATGTATGTATGTATGTATGTATGTATGTATGTATCTATGTATGTATGTATGAATGGCCAAATCACATTAGGTACACCGCTTCTCGTAAGATCATCGAAGTGAAAAGCTTGGTCATTACCTGGATGGATGACTATGACAAGATGTCGTATGTAGCAACAAGATTGTTTTCAGCCTTTGCTTTGCAGATGATCAACAGAACATATAACCAAGCTAGGACCAGACTATGCACCAAGTCCTTTCTCACGCACACTTTTCTCCATGGAGGGCACATGCCAGTGTGCTCTTTAAGGAGCCACCATACTGGTATTCAAGCAGCAACGATCCATGTACGTATGTATCTATGTATGTATGTATCTATGTATGTATGTATGTATGTATGTATGTATGTATGTATGTATGTTATTGTAACAAGGCTAAAAATGGCTCATTGTTTTTTGTTGTTTTTTAAAATTCTATTCGCGATTTAATCATAATACAAAACTATATCCTAATTTCGTGTACTGCAGCTGTGGAGTCGTAAGAGAATGTTGTGATGTCACAAGAGAATGTTCATTCTGATCGCCTTTTTTGAAAGTAGGTTTAGCCTTGCCTCATTTTTCCCCGCTTTTTTTTTCCAAATTTTTCAAACATTCTTTCCTCTTCTTTTAAACTTCTGATGACACTCTTTTTAAAAAGTCGGTTCCAATGTGAGAGGAAACATTTTTCCTCTTTTGGGGAAACTTTTTTTTTCTTCTAGGGGTCAAAAGTGAGGGCAGACTTTATTTCCCTTCATAGAGTAAAACTTGAGGGGGGTATCTCCCCCCTGTAGGAGGTCAGAAACCAGGAAAAACATTTTCCCACTCGTGGGTCAAAAGTGAATGGAAACCTATTTCCCTATCAGGAGAAGATGCTCACTATAAACCAGTTTTATTCATTTAGAAATAATCATAATATGAACTCGATGAAAAGTATGTGACTTTACACCGAGCTCAATGGCCAACGAAGGTGGCCTCTAAGCCAGTTAAGAAATAACAGTTTCCATGACTGATACAGGTTACGTGATATCTCCAGAGAAAGCATGGAACGAACAGAGCGATTGTTTGTGACCGGTGCTCGCCCAAGCGTTACCCCTCGGGGAAATGAAAAAAGATTGAGGTCGGGGATTTGGTTTACGGTCACGTGCATATCTCTACTTATTCATTTATTTTTTTCTTATTATTATTCTTCTCCTTAATAGACCAATGATTTCATGTCATGCAAAACGTCAGGTAAGAATTTTTCGAGACGCTATGAAAATACTTCTCTCTGGTATCTAGGCCACGAGACAAACACAAATTCGTGAACACAATGAGTTTATTAAACCTATTGGCGTGTCCTAGTTTCCTCCTGAGTTGCCAAGTATCTTTTGTCATTTGTAGCTAAAATTGTCTTAGAAAACGGCTAAAATCAGCTAAATCATTCCTTAACTTTATAGCTAAAAATATATGTACATGTACATCTAAAGCCCACTTATACAAAAAAAAAAATAAATAAATAAACAAAATAACTATACTGGTCTGTTTAGTCACTCAATAAAAACTTGTCGCATAATCGATGTCTTTTGCAGTGTTGGGGGTGATCAAATGAAAAAAAATCGAAACAGCTGTGTTCAACGGATATGCAATTTCCCTCGCCCTTTGTTGAGTATTGATGACTGGAAAAGGGCTGAATTTTCAAAAGACAAGTGAATGCACACAAACTGAAGGATCAATTTAACATAAACTCACTTTGCCAATTGCCCCCCTACCCCCCAAAAAAAAACTATTTGGGGGAATTTTTTAAAAAACCAAAAAAAAAAAAAAGGGGGGAAGATTTTCTAAACAATAATTGTCTAAACATAATAAATAGGTGTTGAAAATTCCAGTTCTCTGGCTGCATTGGTGTAGTCTGTACGTATGATACATATAGAGCCAGCCAACTAACCAGCCAGACCAACTTAAAAACAGAAAAAAACTATTTTGACAGTTTTGGTGAATGTTTTGTTTGATTGTTCCTAACAGAAAGACTCCAGAAGAGATGATTTTTAAAAAGTGTACACACACAGGATTACCTCTATGAGAAACGTTTGATTAATCCAAAAGATAATGTATAAGAAATTGTCTCACAAAATTCGAAAAAGATATTGAGTTCGTGACTTTTACGTCAAATAAATCCCTTCAAATAGTATTCCAAATCTCCTTTACACTATCATTGATTTTATAAAACGTTTTGACAATTCCAATAGCTCTCTTTTGTTTTATCTGATATTCGATTTTTAATGCAACTGGATTGAAAGCACAAAAAATACTTGTTTTTTTCCAAAGGCATAAAACTTTCGAAAATAATGTAATAACTAAATTTCATATTCGACTTTTTGGGTATTGAAAGTACAAAAAATTGCATTAAAAAAATTACTTGTTTTTCTGAGGATTAAGTAACTTACGAAAACACGTGTTATTTGTTTACGTTTGTAGAGCAGCTGACGTTTGAATGACGTCATACGGTATCAATACAATGTGTTCCGGTCAATGTTGGAGTGCGAAAAGTATCATTGGTCCTTTTTTTCCTCAAAGCAAAACAAAACGAAACAAGAGAAGAAAACAAAGAGGTGGTCCACTGGAGTACTGATGCCAGTTTTCAAGTCTGCAGACAAAACGGTATGGCCAGGCAAGCTGGGACAGACAAATAATCCCATGTTCATATAAAGAGGGATATAACCCTTTGCCATCTTTGGTGGCTATGATTGTTCACTTAGGAGCAGCCTGTAATAATTATCATACAAAAAGATTATCAGTCCGTCGTACAAAAAGTTGAGGAATTAAAGGACGATCTTGACCTTTCAGGAGTTGAAAATGATTTCGTTGCAGATCACGTGGACAGTTTTTCTACGTTTGTTGAATTTAATTAATCGGACTTTTAAATCTGATGACCGAAGTTTATACAGTAGCTTTATTTTCGTTTTGTTTGGGAGTTATTTCCCTTGAAAAGAAATGCAGTCAGAAATTGAAGGTTATTATGAACATGATACAATTCATCATGTACGAGATACGTCCGATTTCTGATAGAGATGAGTGTTAACACATGACTTGATAATGATCCTTTAAAGCGTTTTCTGGTTATCTAGTGGGGTCAATTTTAAAAAATGTGCACTGCTGCGCCAACAATGGGGGTGCCCCCGCTAAGCACTGACTTTGAGACCCTCCTCGTTTAAAACTGTATCGTGGGCCTTAACATTCTTACATTAGTCAATAGTATGGGTTTGACACACTTTAAAATAGTGCAAAAATAGAGTGGCTGGTCATTTTCAACTCAGATAGCAGGGTGATTAGTGTACTTAAAGCGTTTTCATGTTTAAATTTTCTCATTGTCATCTTCCATAAAATCAACATGGTTTTGAAAAAGAGGCGTTTCCGATAGCAATGTTACTGCCCTTGAATTTCAAGATTTCTTGGGTGAATATCCCTGCTATATGCTGGATGATTAAGCCCTACTCTCGGGAACCACCCCATTAACGGGCAGATCCTGGCAGCATCCTGATTTCGATTACTTCTTTTCAATGTTGTCAATGTGGATATTTTGTATCTAAATTTAGATAATTCTAACGAGCGAAAGTCAAAGGAATTAATTCATAGAAACTGGTGGAAGATCTATGATCTTCAATTTTTGAATTTAAAAAAAAATTACATTCCTTGTTAACCGCTGGCTCAAACAAGTTCAAACTCGATACTGTACTATCTTGTGTGCTGACTGATGTATCTGGCGAATGTTAACCTCGTACAATGGCCAATTATCGTGTAATTGCAGTGCACATAAGCACAGAGACAGGTGATATCTTCAATTGTATTTTGATAAAATGTAATGTTAGTATGTAACGAATTCATATCTTCGGTCATTTAAAATAATAACACGTTTACCTGACCACACATTTTTCTTATTAATCAGTTTAGTAAAACACATGATTGTACCGTCGGGTCAAATGCCAAATTTAGTCGGGTATGAAAATGTTTCGTTGTGAGATAAGACATTTCGCTGGAACACATAAGTTGGATTTTCTTAGACACTTTATAGCAATAAGTTTATTTGGATATTTATTCTAAAAATAGCCCCACCCGAGACAAGAAGTCTGGGGGAAAAAAGGTAACTTCCTTTTATAGAAATAATTAGTTTAAAGATTTTGATGTAGACAATCCTGGACGACAATGAATCGTTCTTCTCATACCTCTACCCATACCCTCTTCTATAAGAGAGGCGCTCACAATTCGATCCCGGTCCAGTTCTCATTCTGTACTTAGCAGAATGTAGGCTGTTCCAACCACTTTGCGTAAGAACCACTTCATCTATGTACGTATGCATTCATAGACACACTTACATACAAACCAACACTTCAGTTTCTGTACTTCCTGCAAACGCATATGACCATACTTTACAAATGAATATTATTCACTTACATCTCTACACTGAACTATCAACAACATTATTTTAACAAGTAGTAAAACAACCTTAAAAGCACATTCTCTTCTTATTCGAATACAATTGAATCCTTATATTTTAAACTCATTTCAATAAATGAATTCCCTGTTATCTTTGTTCGTCATCTTATTCTATTGCGTGCACGTTTTAAATGCATCCTTCTTAGTGAAATACAACTTTTATTTACTATTTTTATTCGACATTACTAACTAGTCAGCTGCTCTCCTAATTTTTATACCTACAGCTATTTGGGAAAAAAGGGTCTGATCTTTTCTCTCTCATTCTCTCTCTCTCTCTCTCTCTCTCTCTCTCTCTCTCTCTCTCTCTCACTTGAGTTAATCCTTCCTTCATTTCCCCGGGGAAACAGTTACCATCAGCAGCAGCTAGTCTTAAAGAATTAACTTTACCCTTACAGATACTACTACCGACTTCGCACTTCATACAGGTAAGATGACGATTCAATAGTAGTCAATTATATAGTTAGGTAATCAAATGAAGTCAGGGCCTAATAATTCAATTTTCTTAACTAAGTAAAGACAACAAGTATCTGGGTGATATTCATATTATTTTTCCGGTCACCAGTCTTTTCAGCTAATGATTCAATGTTTATATACTAAGCTGTATTTTGGTCATTTTATATTAATGAATAAATTCCAAAAAACCATAATTTTATAATACACTACATTTTATCTCCTTTCTTCTCGAAATTTCTGTCACCCCTTGGCAGCTTCGTCGGTTGGGTCGAATGTAGAAATGACAATTAATATTGTCATAAGAACAAGTCAATGTGGAAAACTTTGCTTATAAATTCCTCATATTTATTCCAGATCTCCTGAACATTCTTCTGTCTAGAGTGACCATTGAAACAACACCAAGGTTTTCTATTATTTCTTTTCTTTTACTACGCTAAATGAAATGATAGATGGTTGATCGATATGAGTATGCAGAAATTTGTTTCTTCACTTGTTTCAAAACCACGTCCACGGGCACCACCCATGTGAGGGTCTCAATACTAAACTCGACCCTGTGTGCCATTTCAACCCGGCGAGGAAATAGATATATCACCAAAGTGAACGAGAAAGGCGTTGTCTTTTGTTGACGGGTCAAATCAACCCTATTTGAAAGTCTTGTTTAATTTGGCAAAAGAATTCTTCCTCTCGAATGTAAACGCATCTCACCAACTTGTAATTGTGGAAAGGTGTCTCATGATCTTTTCGGAAGTTTCTTGATCCAGAGCCGTTTTATCACATGTGCAAGTAGTCTCTCTTTGAGTTAACTGATTCTCATACTTGTAAAATATCACGATTTGTAAATATTCCAAGAGTATCATCCTCAGCAATAATTATGAATAGCCATTCTTGGCTTTTTTTTTTTTAACCATTTTTAGCTCCTTCAAAATTCCAAAATGACCAACTCATACATTTTATCATGACATTATCGCAGTTGGTTTCTAGATGTCTCAACTTTAATGGCAGCAAACCCATTCCTTCCTTCCTATTTCCATTGTTTAACGGAACTGGGACCGATCAACAAACCGACCGACCGATGATGAATGTATGGACAAATCTCATATTATTAAAAAGTAGACATAGAAACCTCTTCTGAACTTATGCTTATATTCAAACCATTTCTTGACACTTTATTGAATCTATGACTTAAATCAGGAGTTAGCACTTCGCTCCGTGGGTCAAATCTAATCAAATTGCTAAGCCCGGGGCCTATAGCATTTTCAAGATGGCCTTGTCTCGACCGCCGGAGCTGAAGAGTGAATGTCAAATGTCTGCCTATCGAAACATAATTTTAAAAATATTGAATTGCCTCCTCAACTCGAAGTACTTCCTGTTTTTGCTTTTCATTCAACGCCTTAAACAGAGGCATAAATAAAATGTGTCCAATTGGCAGTCGTACTTGAGAGGATTTGACACTGAGTGGGTGGGAATGACTTAGATCGACGATTGGCGACTTGAGTCAACTACGGACGCCAAATCAGTTATTTTTTGGCTATATCTAGCCGATTTCCCCCGTATTAAGCCGAAAAATCTGCTATAGAAGGTGGCAATTAAAAAAGATAATAAGCTGATTTAATTCCATTTTATAGCTAACCCGTGACGTATATATATTCGACATTTATAGCCATAAAATTAGCTGAAAATGGTCAAAATTCAGCCGATTTTAGCCATTTTTTGGAGGTAAGTCACAGTAAATCAAACTACATGGGAAAATATTTTTTCATGATTTTCATTGTTTTTTAACTGAGATTGATAGACCGATTTTCCATGGGAACTTTTTATTGGAGAATTTTCCAGAGTCTGATACTAAAATTCTTTCCAACTAACTAATTACAAATCTGGTAAGACAGATAGAAGTGAAAGTGCAATTTGTATTAATTATTTTGAATCTTTCAGTAAAGCTCTTTTATTTTTGTAAGAGGGCTTTAAATGAGTATAAAACATTTGTAATCACAAAGTTAACCGTTGAGTTAGAAAATATTCAGCTGAATTTAGCCAATTTTGAAGCAGTTTTAGCCAGAAAAATCAAATTTGTGTTGGCAACACTGGCTTTCCTAGAATTAACTCTCGCTTCACCGATTTAACACCATTGAGGTCATTTAGTGCTAATTTCTGATCACAGGTGAATGAAAACACAGCTTTAAATAGCGGAATTCATTCTATAATTTGCAGATACTTGTTACACGGAGACTGTCTTTCACGTAGGAGTTGAATCTAGAGTAGGACAATCACGTGGCTTATTAAATAAAATCGTATTTCCTTTGGTCTTTTGCCCTCGAAAGGCGACCTACAGGAGTGGTTTCTGAAATTTGAAAACCCAAGAACCTCCTATTCTGACAGACCCCTATTTTTAGCATTTAGTTTTTAGACAAATTAATGGACAACAATAAAAAGCAATTTTTGGAATACAAACATCCTATTTATCTAAAATAGATTATGTTTTTTTCTAATTGTAATATAAGGTACAGGTCTGTGTACGATGATTATATTTTTCTGAGAGCTGTGCAATGGGTGATGATGTTTCTCTGTCACAAGAATCAGAGGGAACATAGCTGCGGAAATCCGATCATTATTCGACGGACCCCCCAAAATCCGTAGAACCATGTTTAAAAACTACTGTTCTCGAGCAAAAATACTCATTTAAGCAGAGAAAGCCTCATCACTGAAGTGTCCATCTCCACTCCTACTTCTAACCCGACTGAAAAATGATTACTGCCACTTTTGTGATGAATATAGAATTAAAAAATTTAGTGATATATATGATTAATCACTTTGACCCTACAAAATTTGTAATGACCAAAAAAGTATGTATTTTTCTAGAAATAAACACTACACTGTTCAACTTGAAACATGCTCCTGTTTTTTTTATCGTTACAAAGGAATTAAAATTAAAGTTAGATTATTTGGGGAGCAAGAGGCCGAGATCTCCCTTAGATTATGAAGCCCTGGACTGCAGCCCACCGAGCCTTTATGCAAATCTGGTTATGGTCAAGAAGTTGACAAAATATTCAGAACAAGAAATTTGTAATGTTCCATTCGGTTTAAAAATGGCGTTGACAAACAATGTCAAAATATTACAAATGACAACAAACGATGCGTTCTCTGCAAAGAAAAAATATCAATTTGTCTAACTTAATAGAAAATGAGCTATCAATTTGGTACACGTGTAAGATCTCAGACTTTATTCTTTCGATGAGGTGCCATATTATCATACAAATATTATCTCATACTTGCATCTGATGTGACCAAAGTCATCAAACTATGAAGACCGGAAGTGGAATGACGGAATTAATTTTGTCTTTTGGATGGGATCAAAACGCTGTTTCTCGAAAGCAGCTTAAAATTACCACCGAATTCCAATTATTCGTTTTGGGATCAACCAGAGAGGTTGAAAATGCACTGAGAGGAAAAAAATTGTCAGTATAAGTCAGAATGTCTCTGAGATGGGTTTAATTTCAAATGTTTTCTCAGCATGAGGGCTGGGTTGCTTGAAGAACCTCAACCCTGAGAATAAGCGACGGTCATTGACCCAGTCCGTGTCCCTCGCTGACTGTCATCCATGACTCGGCTTGCTTTTTGTTATCCTCCTCGACGACGACGACGACGACGACGACGACGACGACGACAAGTCAGTGATGAATAATCAAGTTTGTGTCTTGCTCATTGCGCATGCTCAGTTCATTCAAGTTTATTTCTGACTCACCACGCGCAGTGAAACTTCCGGCACTTGTCGTTTCTTAGAATCAACTTCCGGGCCGCCGAACTTCTGAGTATTTTGCTGGTGTAATGTCAGAAGTATCGAGACATATTACACACACACATACACACACACATACGTGTGTGTAAAGGGGCTCAAAACATATCGACATATACACGCATGCAGATACACACATATATATCAATTGACAAACAGAAATACTCACAAAAAACACACATATATACATGGCTCATGTCAAGGTTAACTGCGCGTGTAACAGCCTTTTTGCTGTTACTGCTCGAGCAGATAAGGTAATTATGTGGTCATTCACAAACCCATCTCTCCGATAGCCATCGTGTCATACCAGTGACAAAACCTTTTGCTCAATATATCTAGCAATAGGAAAGTGCACTGGGAGGAGTTAATTCATACCCTCAGTGTAGCTATAGACTTTCCATTATCCCATCCAGTACCGCGAGGCAGGATTGAAACCTTCACTTCGGACCTGGAGGCCGATATCCTATCGCTGGACTACAGAACTGGACGGTCAGAAAGGCTGAATTTAAGTGATATATCTATTTATGCAGAAATTCCTCATCTACCAGAGTGCCCTATTCCTATGGAAGAAGAATAATAGATAGGATGGAAATACGTATTTTCCACCAGAAACTCCAAGCCAAATTGGAGTACATATATAATTAAACCAGGATATTTTTCCTCTCACGTCGGTGTCAGTCAAAAGAACAAGATTGCTGTACGAATACTTCAACTAGATTTGTATGTAATATACGAAAATCACAATAACGTTTTAATCCATTCAAATTTACAAAAAATACTAAATTAGATTACTCAGTACAAATTGCACTACTTTTTGTTTTAACCGGACGCGATTGAAACTTGCTTTAATCCGTAATACATTGCTGTCCTTATGACAGATGCCTTTTGTCGTACATCACCCAGTTTTTATAAACAAGAAAACGTCCGTACAGAGGTACTCATACACTCACATCACTTCCTATCTATTCATATTCTGAAGGTGCGTCCTACGCAATAAGTGTTGCACGTGTTAACCCCATTTTTTTTTTGGTATTCATTTAAGGGTAAATGTGACACAAGGTTCGATGAGGTCACTAGGTTCAGTGTCACCTAGTGCGGTAACTCATGGCGTCACCCCCATGACCCTACACCCATACCAAACTACGCTGAACCCTTAGTAATGTCTTTTAAACTAATGGTACTCGTAAATCGCAACATCCGGATATCAATGAACGTATTGGCAATTGTATTGACATAAATAATTTATCATTGACAGAATTCCATGTAATTAAAGTGAAACCTTGGTAAGAGAACAAAAGAATTCGTGAAAAAACATTTTAGAACTACGTAAAGATTATGTTAATATCCGTACCTTGCAATAATGAATCATCGTAACATGCACATCTACCAGAAGTGATTATCTAAAATTATCTAAAAAATGGATCTCTTATCTGGAATTATTTTAAAAAAATAACAGCACAAGATTTGGACATTGTTGGTCTTGAGAGTTTCTAAGATGCAATCTATGACATAATTGTTGCGTTAGAATAGGAAGATGAATCAACCAATGAAATACGTCAGTGACAAATGAATAAGCTCTACACTTCGCATATGAGCTCATTATATGATTAGATTCTTATTAAATACTATATTTGTTTGTCTTTATCTATGAACCAATCACTACTCATTGGAATCTCTACAAAAACCTGGAATTAAATAAGGCTACGTAGAGCAGGAGGGATATTTTCTTTTCTATCTGAAACTTTCAATATAGCAACATTGAAATTTTACCGGTCTTATTCAGCCTCACAGTTGCTCAGAGGGAACACTGCATACTGTATCTAATCACCCCAATGTCTCAGAATCGTACGAGAGGGGCTTTTAATGATGGGGATAACAAGAAACGTCACAATATTATATTAGAAACTAAGGTCGAAATTATAAAGCAGAATGGAACAGGTATATATATATATATATATATATATATATATATATATATATATATGTGTGTGTGGGGGGGTGTATGTGTGTGTGCGTATTTCATCTTATTTGAGATTACATAGAGAATGTGCCACTTGGCCTAGACAGTGTAAATAGAATAAATAATTGAAGAAATGGATTGCTGCAGAAATCGAACCTGCGACCCATAGACAGTCGCCTTTACGTAGCATCACTCGTACCATTGTGGTAAATAGCCCGTCAGAAAACCAACTAGCTGCCAAGTGTTCTAATCTAATCTTGTTCATCTACGGTTCATATCTGCACTATTGTTTCCCAGCATGTCATTATTAAGAATTAGATATATAATCGAACTTAATAATCTGTCAGATTATCTATTCATTTCTTAATAATGATAATAATAATAATATTTAGCCCTGACATAATGGGTGAAAAAGGGAGGAGACGTTAGCTGAAGACCTGAGGAGACTTATTGTCACTCAGCCTTCAGCGATAACCACTGGGCAACCGGTGTGAAACTGTAAATCGCAGAATTACTGCGACATATGAGTACTAGGGGAGGAGGGCTGGAGACTTGAGGAGACTTGCTGTCACTCAAACTCCAGCAGTTACCGCCAGGCAACTGGTGTGAGATTCCAAATAATAATAATAATAATAATAATAATAATAATAATATATATATATATATATATATATATATATATATATATATATATAGTGGGTCGATTTTGGACCCCATAACCGGCTTATAATCGATCATCCGGATACCCTTTTTTTAATGCGCAAGACACCCTAGTTCTTTTGAATTCAAGAGGAACAATTGCATGAAAACCACAACGAATTAAGTCGCTTTTATCGTCTACTTTAAAAAAAGAAATCTTGCATCCAACTTGAGACACAAGGTAGATATCATTTGAAAGAAAACCAAAACATATTTTAAGTAATTCTGTCAGATTTTACAGAAAGAATGTTAGTGTCGTAGCTCTGCTGCTCGGTCTGAATAGGCAGCGCATTGATAATAATAAACGAAGCAAATTAGCAATGATTAACGACGTTTGAAGACCTGCCTTGTATGGCTGATCCCAATAACCATTGGTTTAATTAGATGGAATACATTCTATACATATGAATGATATTCATAATGTAGTCTGTGAAATGAATGACAGAATTAAAACTATTATCTATTCCGACGTTTCGTCAATAATCTAAAAATAAAACTTCCTGTCGTTAGTGTGAGACTCAAAAAAAGTCCTACATATCGAGTGGAGACTTTCAAAAGCACGACAAAAACAAATAAGAGAGGAAAAGAAAAAAAAAAAGAAAGAAAGAGAGAAAGGAGAATAAGTTCTTGATTGCAGGTGTGGCCGTGTAAGAGTTGCTTATCAATGACGTGCATATTCAACGTCTTCACCCAGCCCCAACCTTAAATCCCAACCCTGTTACAACTCAACCCACTTTTACGGCATTCAGTTCTATTAAACACAGTCAACTAAAACTGTGAACATAGGTTTCTTCAGTTTTAAAGCTGATCTGGCTAGGTGTCTGACTGGCTGGTTGTCATGTATCTATCATGCGTACAGGACGCACCAATAGAGGTAGAGGGCTGAAATTTCCAACATTTACCCTCTATCTTGTCGAGAAAAAATAAACGTTTTTTTTTTGTTTTTTTTTAAAGGGTGCCACCGTTGTTTTAAAGGGGGTTCAATTTACAATAAAAGTTATCATTGAATAAGTCCCCTAATCTGTGCCTGCTTCTTTTTTTTTTTATTTGTTGAAAATTTAGAACTTTCTGTGATCGCTGCTTAACAAGAGGCGACAAGGCCGTTTCCAATTATTCAATTGATCACCTCGTACTTGGTATGCTGCCAAATGACCTAGTCACGTGATAGTTTCTATTGGGCAATCAACCAGACCTGTTTTAGGTCTAAAAAAAAACCTACTTTAATATCAAAGCCCATTAGCTGCAATATTCGGAAGTGGGTAAAACTGTTGGATACACACTTATTGGTTTAATGGTTAACACACAAAGAACATTGAAGCGAAGTATTTTCAGGGTGAGCTCTCAGCCAAGTACGGTTTGTTATTTATAGCTATAACTTGAATGACTGAAATCGGTTAAATAATTCCATTTCTAGCTAACTTTATAGCTAAAAATGCTATACTTAGAATAGAACAGTTAATTCGTCCCTGAATTTTCCGTATTATTCAAAACGCCTCTGCCCAGGGTTTGGTTCTAATTATTAGTGTTTCGTTTTACAGCTTAAATTTTTTCATTAATTTGTACCGTAGTACATTTATTATACTAAATCAAACCCTGTACCAAATCAAACTGAACTATCAAAAGTATTTCTGTATTTAGGTCGACTTATTAAATAAAATAATTATAAGACTCCAGAATAAAATATTGATAAATGTCGTAGATTTCTTTTTTATTATCATTTTTTTTAAATGACGAGCTTTTTGGTTATTATAGATTTGGTTCTATTTGTCGGCTAAATTAGAAGAAATAAACCCAACCAGATCTAGCCAAGAAAATTGGCAACCCTGCTTTCAACATCTCATGAATGGTTGAATATCTTTATTGTAAGGATGAACGAAGGCCGTGAACAAACACGACAAGACCTTTTCTTCTTCTTTTTTTTAAACACAAAACATAATTTCTCGGCCGTAAACTTGACCACAAACTTCAGATTAGATTGTTGGTGGTATCAGTTGACAGATTCCTGTTTTGTATAGCTTGTCTCTTGGCTGAGATAGAAGCGTATTTCCCACGGATACAATAGAGCCCTTTGGAAAAAGCCGTGATTTCTAATGCTGATTTTTGTGGCGGATAAGGACAAGGAAGATTTGCACAATATAATCTTCTAATCTTTCTGATCTCATCGCTAACAGCCTTGTGCCAGATTGAGTTGGGTTTACCAAACATCAATTGATAGATACGTATGAGTTGCCTCTCAATGGGAACAATCTCCTCACCAACATCTTTTTGTAGCCTGTCCTTTGCAGAAATTGCAAATTTTGGGCCAAGGTGCAAGCCCTCACAGAACTGCCTTACAGGGCCAAAGCTTGGTGGATTCATGCTTTTCCCAACGGTATTAAAGCGTTAAGTGAACGCAAACTGTCCTGGCGGAAGTTAGAACTCGGTTTGCCGATTCCATTTTCTATTCTGCGAACCATTAGGCCACACGTAACTACCCATTCACACACAAATACTAAGATATATTGATAGCCTCCAAGCTGGAATCAAGGGGATTGCCGATGGATCTTCAATGTTTTGCAAAACGAACAAGTCTGGCTGCTGCAAGGCCAAACTCCATTCTTCTATCTATCCCTGCTTATAAATGATTACTGAAACATTTGCATTATCTATGTAATAAATAAAAAATGTCTTCTCGGCTGCCTGAAAACCACTTAGTCGTGATTTCAAATCACTGTATGGAAATGTTAATTTTATATATCAATTCAGTTTCATACGACGAGGTAGGAAAACAATGAAGGGTTAACTCCTCTAAATAATGTGAGGATTGTTCAAAGACTTTACAGCAGAATATATAAAATTTAACTTTCAAATTTTGTTCCGAAATTGTTTGCGTCCTCGATGTTGTTGACGCAACCTTCGTCAGGTGTACAATCTGAGAAAAGAGACAAAACATTTTTTCTCTCGATTCGTTCTTCATATTGTTACGGGCGAAAAATGCTGTCAATTCCAACTTGGACTAGAATTAGACAATTCTCAGCCAAACTTGCAGAAGTCGTCCATTAAAGCATCTGACAGGGTTTTCACGACAACTGCAGATCAGTCACTTATAGATTCGATTGATACAAATGGCCCTCCAGTTGCTGACCTCTATGTTCGTGTCCAGCTGCAATCAGGGTCGACCCTAAAGTTCGGCGCCCTTCAAAGCACAGTATCATCTTATTAATTTACTTACTTATCTATTTACTTGAAACCTCGTCACACCCCGCTTTCTTTCTTTCCCAGGCCTCAGTCAAACCAGCCAGGTCTGTGTGAGCTCGTCGTTGATCATTATAATTTCATTTGCCAATTGTTTCACTTAGTTCTACCACAACTAGAAGTGTTCAACTGTTAGATATTCCTGAAAAATCTGATTTCATGTTAGGGAATTTTCTAATTTTGACTGTTTTTATTCTATTGAATTTTTCTATTTTCTAATCATATAATGAGATTATATGCATTTATTTGTTTGTTTGCGCTCAAATGGGAAGATCTCATTGGTAGATTTACCTTCCGATTATAACATAACAATAAAAATTATGCCATAAAATTTTTTGACACTTCATTTCTGATCATTATATATTAAAACAGCTTGGGATGAGTCGAGATTTGGAAAAAAATTAAAATTTGGATTTTTGAATTGGAAAAAAAAAACGAAGAAAGAGCCTAAAAAAAGCTTTAAGGCCCTTTGTGCCGATCCATACAGAAATACATTCATTTTAGACAACAATCATTCCTTGTCAATGCACTCAATCCAACCTTTGATCACATAGACCGAACATTGCTGTGAACATTCCAAATCAAAATTTACCGAGTAACTGCGTAAGGCTATGGACCTGGTCATATATATATATATATATATATATATATATATATATATATATATATATATATATATATACGATGCTCTCACCATTGAGCTAAACAGCCGCTGGTAATGCAAAGGCCCAAATAACTGCTTTCACACCAAATTGTAATCTCGTTTATTCTCGGTCTATTCGTCTCTTTCAAAGCGACAATTATGTATTAAGAAATAGACATATTTGATCCGACAGAATCAATTACAAATTGTGCAACATAATATAGAAACTTATTTGAAATGAACTCCCTTCATTACTCGCTTTATCTATCACTCACCCTAGATAACGTAAATAAATTAAACAATCAAGGAAAATAGGGCTGCTGCTGGAATCAAACCTATAGTTTGGAAAGCTTTATAGCTTTAAAATCCAAAGATGTAAAACAATTTTCTTAAATTTATGCCATCTCAGTTAATTATTTCCTGGTATCTGCGAATGCAATTAAGGTAAAATTTTCGATTTTCAAAGGGTTCTCTGTTTTACACCGAATTAGATATTTTAGTAACGTGTGTGAATTTTTCTCGTTGGAAGCATAAGTTGTTTACTTTGTGACCATCTCGAGGATTTTAAAATAAAACAATTATATAAACATAGCTCCCCAGCAGTATTGATCAAATACGACCTTCCTTTAAGCTTTGATTTTCGTATTTAACTCGTATTAACAAAAAGAAGAAAGTATTTTGAAAAGTTGAATAATGTTTCTCTCATGTCAACTGTTTAGATATCTCTAGTCCCTAGTTTTGGAATAGAAATGTAAATTTAAAAAAAATCTTTTTTTTACTGCAATTTTTTTATAAGTTGTTCAATAAAGCATGTAGAAATATAATGTTCACAACATTTTCAATAAAACGTGAATTTGCTTTATAGATAAAGGGAGTCAACTCTAGGAATGCAAGGGAAACAACTCCGTAAAACGTTTACTGTTTTCCTCTGTTACTTCGTTAATATTTATTAACGCATTTCTTCCCCCCGATCATTTTAGGACTAGCGCCCCCCTTAAGAGCGGGTTATTTTTTTAAAAATCTGTGCCCCTTATAAAGACGGTCCAAAAATTGTATTCGTTTTTCTTCCTGTCATCAGTTGTCTTCCATTACCCTCTATTGCCATTTCGCCTTCCAAAGCTTTCCCCACTGTTCATTAGCCCTCGAAAGCTCCCTACTGCTCCTTGCCTTCCTATCCCCTGGGGCCTCCTTAACTTTATACAACCCCTTGCCTTTCCAGTGCCCCCTTTGAGTTTATCAGTGTCCCCAGTAGGATGAGGGCGTGGCACCCACTTTAGGATTCACTGATATACATCCTCCTTTGAGCAAGGAAAGGAAGAGTTCATACTAACAAAACACAATGTTAGAAACTGCCATAACTCAGTTTTTAAGTGATTCTGACTGGCAGGTTATCTGTGTATCTATGTATATGTCACGTGTATAGGTTTCACCAATGGAGTCAGAAGGCTGAAAATTCAAACAGTCACTCCTTATTATGTTTAGTTAAAAAAAAGTTTTTTAAAAATCGCCCCCAAGTTTCTAGGGGGTTCAATTTACAATGTACATTTACACTAAATTGTCCCCGTCAGTTTTATCCAGCAGCGTTCACTTTTGTTTTTTTTTCTGATTCCACAAAAGGCGAGAAAAGTAAATTATTCATTGTTTCCACTATTTCAATTTTTTATTTGATCACTCCCAACACAGCACGATGCCAAAAGACACTAGTCGCGTTGCGGTTTCTATTGAGTGTCAAAGTACAATTTCTTGGAGTTTTTTTCTCGTCTCATCTACCCTTTCCAATTTATCTGTGAATATAAAATCTTCTTATTGGAAATATCTACAGAGTATTCAGTATTTGATTACATATAACAATCACGTTTAGAGTCGCCCTCGTCTCTCTATAAGAGACTTTGTCGGTCGGTAGGTAAGTTCTCAGTTGTTTTAAGTCAGATTTACTCGAAACTTGGTAGAGTGTTGTCCCTTGATAAGATACTCCTTATCTATAAAAAAATCTTCCACTAAGAGTCACGTGATTTGTCAAAAATGGTGTTTAAATATTATGTTTTGAAATCAATTTTCTCAGCTGTCCGATTTACTTGAAACTTGTTAGAAAAGTGCTCCTTGATAAGATGCTTCTAACTTTTGATTCATGCAAAACTTTCATCTGTTTCTTGAAAATGAGTATTCAGTTTATTCTAAAGTATTATTGGACAAAAAATTATTTTTGCTGGTTATTTCAATGGATTCATTTAGATGAATAATATCTGATGGAGAAAAAAAGAGTTTAATAAATTCTAATGGCTGGTTTACAGTTTCTATTCATTTAGTTTTATTATTATGAAAATAACTTTGTTAATACTTGCAATCATAAACCGAAGCCTAACCCTGAATCATATCCATTATAATTTGATGTTATAAGATAAAGCTTATCTTTGAATTTTATAAAATACTGTTATAAGTGTTCAAATTGTCTACTTTATACGTTAGTAGCCTTAGCAGCATTAGTATCAGATGTACAAGCCAATGTAATAAGTTACCTCCCTTCGATATATATTTCTGAACCGATAGCAAACCTTTACCCAAAGGATAAGTAAGAGTAAGTGTTGAGGGTTGAGTGTTGGGCTAGTTGTTAGGATTATGGTTATATTAATCAATTATGGAACAAATCAAAGCAGCAAAATTTGTCAATATCGCAAAGGTAATTTCGCCACCGTCGAAAGAACGATCGCTTTAACAACATTTGGAAACGAAATGCAACTGTAAAACTTATTCAATCCGAAATGAAAGTTTTTGTTTTGAGATCAGCAAAATATTAACGTCACTTTAAAATTCAGAAATCTTGAGGGTGTTATGGTAAAACTGGTGTCCAATACTTGACTTCTTCGGGTCGTGTCACTTATTAGGGTATTTCTTGGCGATTTGAGTCCTGTTGAGACTGGAAGAGGAGGACATCGCACAGCCAATAATCTACTTTTTCTGTGGCTGACACCACCGGAAGAAGATTTGGTTGCAGCGGTCTTTCCTTCCGATTGAAACAAGACAAGAAGAAGTCACGGATGTGTTGTTTGAACCATGACCATATTCCTCCTGAACTCTGAATGGAACATTGAGTATCTGTAATGGTAGACATTTTTTCGAGACAGGCAAAACAAAATCGGTGTAAATTAGAAGAAAGCTATGAAGCGTATACTTCTATTAATGACGTCATAAGTAATATAGATAATTCATTACGTCATTATTCCTCATGTTTCCAAAGCAATCATCATCATTATCATCATTATCATCAATAGTACCCTGCTTAGGAAAGGTCTGGTAATTATTTGGAATGGGTTTACCGGAACATATATCAATATTTTGCAAGGGAGATAACTTATCAGCATACATGATTGGCTGCTGCTGCTGTTTGAAATTGGAAACTGTATTTTATCAAATTTAATTGCAAATAATATTATCTAGGGTTAATGTCAAGTTTAAAGTTTCAGTTTGATTTTTTTCTGATAAATAGACTGATGCAGCTACGATAAAATGCGTTATGGTGAAAAGAAATATTTGATTAAATCAGAAGACAATTTCTTCCAATTAAGACCAAATGATTGAAGAATAACGCTTATCTCCGTTTCATCTCGTACTGCGTCTATCCTGATTATCTCCCTTGCAAAATATCTCCATAATGTGTTATTGGAGCCGTTTTAAAACAATTACCTCCCCTGATAGGGCCCTAAACTAACACTCAGTACAGACCCATTGTGATTAGAATTAGTGAAATAGCAGCAGCAGCTCAAGGTATCTGCTGAGAAGTTATCCCTCTTGTAAAAGATTGACTTGATGTATTGGTAAATCTATTACAAACTATTACCAATAACGATATACAGGCGTTTATTCGTTTTCCCACTTTAATGGAATGTGATCTTTTTGGCTGTCTTTCGGCTGGACCCTTGTCGTTTTCAGCATTTCTGCTTTTTCTGCTTTAAAGCCTTTGTATAATATTACCACTGATGACAGTACGAATATCAACATGCACTTCTCCCATAATACAATACATAATTGAATATCTGAAAGATTTAAAAGATTTGAAGAATCCTGGAATAAAATGTTTTATTAAAATTGAATAAGTCAAAAAATTCACATAAGCGCAATTTTCAATTTCAAAAGTCACGTTGATAAAAAGATGTATATTCTTGAAAAGATATAAGAATTGTTTAATTCAATGAATTCATTCAATTATATAGAATCTTTTCTTGAAAGAAAAAAATATCATTATCTGTTCCCCCTTTTAATATTTTTGTATGCTTTCAAAATAAATACTTCTTTTATTTAAAAACAAAGTTTTCTCAAGAGCAGAAAATTAACGCGTATCATCTTCTGTAGAATATATTAACAATTAGAAAATAACACCCACTACCCAGGAACAATCTATAATTGTTAAATATGATGAATTAAAAAAACAACACGAATTATCTGGGACAAAAAAAAAGTCATTGCTCACTGAAATAGTGACAATTCTATGCAGTAAGGGAGGTAACCTTAGCAAAGAAATATATAAAATATACGAGTTAATTCCCTTGGAATGAATCGCTGGTTTTCAGGTTTACCGTTATTCGAAAGTAAAGAATCCCTATAAAACCCTTTCGTAAGTCGAAATGTTATGAAACAGATAGGTAATTACCCTTAATTTGTTCAGGAAAATTTTTAAGCATTCCCTGACCAAAAACTGTGAGGAGTCAACGGAGGCTGTAGGGGTTGAAGGTGTAAGAGAAAGGGATGTTGGAGAGAGAGAGAGAGAGAGAGAGAGAGAGAGAGAGAGAGAGAGAGAGAGAGAGAGAGAGAGTATGCAATGCCTCTCTAATACCTCGTTACAAAACAAAAGCTGAAACTCATCCCCCGGGACCCGAACCTTCTCAACATGCAAATTTCATTTTTGAGGGTGGGGGATACAATCAGACTCGTTTGCAAACAATGGATTCTCTCAATAAGATGCGTAGAGTATTGGTTGCCGCGAACATTCATTTCGGTCGGCACTGGATCAAACTTTAATGCGCTACATGCAGTCATAAACTTTAAAAATCTAAGGGAGATAAATCTGGGTAGTTTATTTCTACGTAACATCACAGAGGGTTAGATTATATTTATGAGAGACAGTAGAGTTACCACTCTTTTTTTTTCTAATAATTTACGATTTTACTTTGTTTCGAAATGGAAATTTACATTTTTGGGTTTATTCATCATAATCGCTACTGTATATTCTCTCATATTTTATAAAGCATAGAGAAACCCTCCTGTATCGTTGAAAATTAATTAAAAAATATACATAGTTTTGATCTGATCAAAAATATATCTATTGTGTGTTTATTTAATAAAAAAGGATGTTGTTAGGAAATCTTATCCATTTCAATAATACCTTTTTTTAGCTCAATATTTTCCTTAAATAAACAAAAAAGTTGGTTACAATTCAATTTAACTTTCTTCACAGGAAAAAAATATGCAGTTTCAAATTGATCAAAAGTTAATTTGATATAAACATGGTCGATAATCCATCAAAACATTTTTTACAAAACCTTTTCACAAGAAATGAAAACGTTGTTTTAATTTGATCAGGAGTAATTTTTGAAAATCTTAAACAAAGAAGAAGAATGCCGATATGTTCATTTAATCGAAAGGACATCGTGAAGAAAAAATATCACAACATTTCAAAAATGTAGTATTTATCTATTTGAAAAAAATAGTTTCAATACACGTGTAGAGGTCGCTGACCGTTGAAATTATATAAAATCCAAAGTTCCAATAAGCAGACGAGTGATCTGCCCTCAACAAATTCTTCTTTTCTATTTTGACCCTTCTGGGGGCTGCTAGACGGCAAATGCTGGTGTTGGCAGAAATCCGGTATAAAATCAAAAAGCTGCGAAATCAACCCTCTTTGTTTCGGCACACCTTGAAGGTAAGGTCTGACCTCCCCCCCCTTCTTATATTTTACTCTTTAAGGACGTTTCTCTTCTAAAAGCATCTTTTCTAACAAGCCCCATTCTATCCAAAAGCCCACACAGCTTTGAGGCTATATACAATTGTTATGATTTTGCCTCTTTAGAATTACTTCCTTGATATCATTCAAGCGAAGGTAAAGGAAGATTAGGTTTATTTGGAAGATTTATTTTCACAGTGAGCATCCCTAAGTTTCATTCCTTCAGCTACTAGATCCATCCAATAACCATCTATAAGAATGAAAGCTTTCGTACTTGCATTTCCAAAAGGGATATTGTTACTTCGTTCTTCTATCATAAAGATTACTTTTTAATTTCACTATATCCTGACTTGTTTTATTTTCTTTTTGGCCAATTCCTAAGAATTATATCCTCTTTTGTAATTGGTATATGGGTCATAACTTTTCTCTTATCAATTTCATTTCAGAAAAACTGCAGTTTGGTTTTTGCTTCGAAAAGAACAAGTTAATTCTTGGGACAAATACTGCCAAGGTATGGCTTTTAAGAAATTGTAGAGGGTTAAGTTATCGATTAGTCGACATACTCAAACGTTTTTCAAATTTTGTGACACGATTTCCCCACAAACTCAGCCTTTTTAAAAAATTGAATAAACATATACAAGAAATACTGCTGATCAGATTCAAACTATGTACATTTTTGTCAATAGAATTTTGTAAAAGATAGTTTTGATGTAGATTTTCGATTGATTGAATAAATTTATGATCGATTTAAAACTACGTTTTTATTTCTTGCAAGAAAAAAATCTTTATTGATGAATGTATCGGCTGTATTTTGATTAAAACTGTCAGATCAAATCAAAACTATTCATATTTTGGTAACATTGGTAACTTCTGATCAAATCAAATAACGAATTTATTTTTGTAATTTTTTTCTAAAAAATGCTCTGATGTATTTATCCGCCGTGTTTTGAGCAAATTAAATTTTGAATAAAAAAAACTTCGTATTTTCTTCTTTCTTTATAAAAAGGTTAATTAAATAAGATTCTGATTGAATTATTCCTACCTTTAGAAAAAAAGAAAAAGATTGGGCTAAAGAAGTCCGTTTGCAATGAAATAACATACCCATCAGTCAGATCAAGAGCATTTATCTCCCTTAGATTTTTCACGGCCAAGGCGTACTAGACTATAATATAGTGCCTATCATTTATTCCAAGTTTGGGATTAATACTTCGGCCATTGTTATCTTTCTCGTTTTAAAATGGCCACTGTTCCGTCTACAAAATAACTGACACCGATGACAGACTGACTTTAGCACTAACTCTCAAAATACTAACCCTAACTCTCTGGAACGGTGACCATTTTAAAACGAGAAAGATAACTATTGCCGATATTTCTTCAATTCTACGTTCAACTTTCTCTCCTCCTAATTCTCCTTTCCCCCCCTCTCTTCCTCTAAATTTACCCTTCCCTGTTATGTTCATCTTGTAGACAATGGGTTTTTGGCCAGATTTTCCAACCCTTCGAGTGAGTAACATTTTGATATCTAAGACACTCAGATTGCACATAGTATGAACCAAATATTGTCAAAAACTTAAAGTAGAAATAAATTTGTAACTTTCTTTTCTCAACCGGTTGGGAGAACATTTCTCTTTGATTCTGTCCTCAAAGGAAATGAAATAGAATTGTTCCTCTTGTCGACGTGAAAATATGTTTTATTTCAAAACTTTTTTTTTTATTCCGGGCGTTTCTTTTCGGGTCTGTCCTTAACCAGGTTTCAAATCGAGTTACGCCGTTGGTGAATAACAAATTGAAGAGGACGATACGATTCCTCATAAAATACAAACACTAACGATAAAAATACTAATCCTAACACCAACCTTAAAAATACAAACCCTGATCCTAAAATACTAACCTTAACACGTAACAACGTTCTTTTTGAAATGGGGGGGGAGGTAACAATTGCTTTTCTTTCATTTTTTTGTAGGCTATTTTTCTCAGCTCTGACCTCAACCGAATTGGAAAACGAGTCGTCCTTCTCAGGGTAAGAATAAAAATATTTTTTTTAGGGAAAAACCAGCATTTTTTAACATAATTATAAGACTACATATATGGAGTGTCACAAACAACAAAAAATGTTCCATGAATTTTTATCATAAGTTGACAGTGTATACATTATTTTTTAGTTTTATAATTATGAATTTGTTATTACGTTCAACTGAAACCCTAAAACTACCCTTAACCATAAATTATATCCTATATAATTAAATTTGATAAAACACAGTTACAAATCTTCAGATATTCTGCTTTCGTTCATTCCATAATAAGTTAGTATCCGTACTAGCAACTGCATAGGTCAGTGTAATCAGTTACCTCCCTTTGAGATTTAGTTAACGAACCAAGAGTAAACATTTCCCACAAATCGTCCTTCTCGGTGAGTATATATTTTTCTTTCATTTTTTCCTGTTTTCATTTCAAAATGGAAAAATAAATTCGTTGGTACGGTTCTAAAAAGTGACCCCCCCCCAAAAAGAAAAACAACTGCAAACAGAAGAAAATTAAAAAATGCGAGGAGAAAAAAAATGCTGTTCTGAGGTCCCCAGACAATCATAGAAATATTTTGAATTTAAAGCGGAAAAGGTAGAAATCGCCGTAAATTTTTCGTAGATTTGTAGTCTTGGACATAGCTCAGTCAGTCTCTAACTTAGGTGTCTTCTGACATTATCGGAGATTGTCTCAGTACAAATGGTGTCTGCCATGGTCTGATACAAGGGAAAGAGGATCTTGCTTGGTGCATCGCCATAATGCTGGGTTGGAAATGATTGGCAATCCAAAAGAGCATCAATAATAAACATATCATGACACAGGGAGAGAAACACGAGGATAAATTTCAAGAATAAAGCCGAGACGAAGTTCTTATTAATGACTTTGAAAACAACAATTACGTCATATATATCGAATTTCTCAACATGATTATAAACTGTTATCGTAGAAGTATTCGATAAATTAGCCATCAGGGTATTTCGTATTCTTTCCACAAGAACACATTGAATAGTATTTATCTATAAAAAAAATGCTTCTATAGGCATCTCTTTAAACAATTTATATTAGAAATACATTCTCATCGATAAGATATACATTCTTTCAAGTAATAAAAAGTCGACTAAATACCCGCCCTAACGGTCGGGATGAATTGATGCCCCCAAAATGAATTTGTAAAATAGGAAGATCGATAGATGGAAATCAGATTGAATTTAATTTTTAAAAAAAAGAAGAGATTTACTGGAAAAGAAAAACGGAAGTAAAAACATGAATTTAAATTAGATTTTTATTGATGTTTATCTTTTCTACAAATTACTTTCATCTTAATTATTGTTGCTTTTTATCGGAACTGAACTCAGACTGGGTTCCCTTAAGCAGTTCTTATATGATTAGATAAATGATAATAGTAAATAAATCAACAGCATAGATCAAGAGAAAGAATAAGTTCCAGGTGAGATGATTATATATTCTTACTGTAACATTGCAAAGGAGACATTTTTTCATAGTATTTTCATTAAAAAAGCATATTATAGATTATCCCTTGGAAAATGTTTATCGATTAGATCTAAGAATAACTTGCAAATATAACACTTAATCAATTTACAAAATGGTGGATTAAGCCACAAGATTTTTCTTTTTCTACTTTCGTGTTTTATTTATTTTTTTTGTCATCGTTATTTGTGAAATTATTGTGATATTAAGACGTCTCTATTTTGGTGCATTATAATAAATATTCTTGATTAATGTTGGACGGAATTCGGAGGTTCAACTGTTGATTGATTTAGGTAACGGTTTGATGATAGTCGGTGAGTGATTGGATTTTCGAATTATATAAATTGGATATTAGCATTGCTGCATAAAAGAAAGTTTTGTAAGAATAATTATGCGGGTTTAATATGACATCTAGGAAATTAACTATTCTGATATTAGAAATAACCTTTACTTTAAAACATAAGTTTTTTCTAATGCTGATGCTATTTATTTGCTAATTCTGTAGGTATTTGGGATAATACTATCACTAACTACAATTTCTCCATCGTCCCCATATAGCCCCACATCCTCCTTTGGGGGGGAGGGGATTCTATCAAAGAAGCTCAATATATACAGACGAAAAAAAATGCTCAAAAATTATTTTCCGCGTTAGTTTTTTTTTTGTGTAGTCTTTTTTTCGTTTGGACTTTTTCCTCGATGACCGTGGGCTTTTTTTATGTGGAAGATTATAGTGTGGGATTCTATCATATGAGCCACCAGCACATATATATATATATATATATATATATATATATATATATATATATATATATATATATATATATATATATATGCATCTATATATATATATATATATATATATACAGGACACACCACTGATGATGGGAAGAATCCCGAAACATGTATGGACTATTGACGTATAAGGATTAACAAACATTACTCCTGAGTCTGTCTCACTCTCTAAAGTACACATTATATATATATATATAAATATATATATATATATATATATATATATATATATAAATATATGCATATATATGTATATGCATATATATATATATATATATATATATATATATATATATATATATATATATGCGTGTGTGTGTTTTTGAGAAATGGATATATATTCCGACAGAATGATAATAAATTCCGTTATATCATATAGGAACATTTATTTGACATCGTATATAGAATAAACAATTTGAGAAAATGGGTCTGCTGTACTACGTTGAAGCAGCTACCCTATTTGTGACAAGTTTCGATTCCTGCAGCAGCCCCGTTTTCTTTAATTGTTTATTCTATTTACGCTGTCTAGTCCAAATGGTACATTCACCGTGTGATGACGGGTGATCATTTCGATAATTTCTATACAGTATAACACTATTCACACACACACACACACACACACACACACACATATATAAGTACATGAAAAATCAGATTTTTTGCGTCGAAATAAGGACTCACATAAATTTAGGTTGATATTTCGGAAACTAAAAGCTCTGTTTACGAAAACATTCTTTTTACGTGGGTATTTCGGAAAATCTGTTCAACATCTTTCTAGAGAGCTAATGGAAATTTGAAACGATCGTCAGTATAGGTCACTTGATACCCAACTAGGATAATCAAGCCCTTTAGCAAGTTCAGCTTTATTTGATGAAGTGTCCTGCCTAGTATGTTTGAAGTTTTTTTTTATTGCTCAGGGGGGAGAAGTGACAGTTATTAAGACTATTTTCTATGTATTATACTATTAACAATAACACGTATCACCTATTATATAACACTACTCATAAAAATCCGTAACAATAGCACGTGAAACTTTACGTCACAGCCGTTGTTGCGCTAAACGTGAGCCTTCTGACAGATTCAAATTTCGGGTCCCTGAAAACGATATCGCGCCAAATTTCTTTCCGTTACCACTGAGGCGTAATCACTCGCTTACGTCTTCAGCCAACAAAGCAGACGCATCCTACGCAAATATCTCAATATGCGATGGACAGTGGCCAATTCGAATAACCAATGAAAAGAAAATATCCACATACCCTTCTCCTGATTTCCCACCCGGAATAGAAAATTTCAGATAATTTGATTCAAGGTAAAGATTTCTCTGTTTCCACCGGCAGGGTTGTTATTTTGATGAGAGGTTGACCGCTGGTCAAGGTCTCAGACATCAATAAGATTGGAACCAGTCTAGGTTGTGATAACTCATATTCTGCGATAGTAATAGCAGTCTCCAACCATAAAAATGACCTCAGGGTCATTAATAAAAATTCATTTAAATTATTCTATGAAGCTTTCAGGTTCTGCATTGCCGTCCAAAATTCCAAACACTATCCTCTAATTTCTAGCGACCGCAATTCTCAATTCGATATGCTTGTAAAATGTTCACCACATATGTTATAAATTCAATTTTCTGGATAAGTTATAAATCTGTACATACGGCATAGGGGCTATAGGCTTAAACGCTGCTTTCATTTCATCATCAAAACTAGGCATTGTATTTTGAAAATGATTCATGTAAGAAATTCGAAAGAATAATATTACTACTTACGTTAAGATATATGTAAAATGAAAGATGTTAACGTATCAGGTAGTTACGAAAAAAAAAAGAGAGAAAAGCTGTATGGTCAAATTAAAAAATCACTGATGCCGGTGGTCGCATTAACATATTTTGTTCGATTAACCTCGAAAACCAAGAAAATCAGATTAGTCATATTCTATTCATTTGGGACATTAAGGTGTGTACATATAATGACGACGTTGATGGGGAGAATCGCACATGGATCCGTCCGAAATTTAATCACTTCCTCCACAGTTTAATGCTTACCCTTCCATAAACTTTTATAACAATTCATTGAAAATCATCGAGTATGTTTAACAAGGAGATCTCATAATCCTTAAAAGAAGATTATACAACCAACGCATCCTTCCAATAGTCACCTATGGAGCTGAAACATAAACCTAGTCAAGAGACGGACTCACAAAATGAGAAGCATGCAACGTGTACAGGAGATAAACATGCTCAATATCGTATGGAGAGGTCACAAGATAGCAAAATATCTGAGATATAAAGACAATCAAGAAACTCAAATGGCAATGGGCTGGTCATGTAGCAAGAATGGCAGACAACCGCTGAACATCACGACTCACAACGTGGATCCTCTGGTGATCACATGCAAAACTGCGTCTGGTTGGATATAAAATGGTGAGACAAGTTAACAAAGTATTGGCTACGCAACGCCCATGATAAAGAAGTCTGGAGTAGGGGAAGGTCTATGTCCAATGATGGGTGCTAAAAGGCTGCATCTGCTGCTGCTGCTGCTGCTGATGATGATGATGATAGCGCAGGGTTTGAACAAATGCAGATTTTCATTATCAATTTAGGTCAAAGACTAAAAGGCACCCAGGAGTGCACACTACTGCCAATTGCATCATTCCGAAAATCTGAATGAAAAATTATTTCAAAAGTGGTTACAATGTAGGGGAGCTAACTTTAAAGAAATTCCAGAATCCGTCCCCAAACTTATTCAATTCCTTAGTAACATAATGCCCACCCTTCGGCAAAATGTCATTGAAAGTCATTGAGAACTTTTGGAGATATTTAGTTGACAAACATGAGTGAATTGAAAAAATTGAAAGATATATCTTTAAATAGAAAAACAATTCCTGGATCCACCTCAGAATTTCACCAATTTTTCCCAACTGCATTTCCAGAAAAGTTCATTGACGTTCATTGAGAACTTTTGGAGATATTGTGTGGATGTATCCTTAGGATACATAAGAGGATAACCATGAATCATTCTCGTATCCATCTCCAAATTTAATTATTTCATTTTTAGCCTATAATCTTCCCTTCCACAATATGTTATTGGAATTTCTTGAGAACCTTTGCAGATATCGTATGGACAAACAGGCATGAAGAGACACGACAAGAAACATATACGTCTTTCAACTTTATTAACATAGGTAAACAATCTCAAAAAATCTGAAGAATAAGCTTGAAAAGTAAAAAGTCAGCAAAAGATTCCTTGCCGGATGGCTTTCCACAATCTTCTTGTTATTTCTTTAATGCAAATCTGGCCTTAAGCATGTACAACTGAGATTTTCAATGGTGCTAATCATCGCGTATTCCGTTTGGTGTCTGGCTGTAGAAGTTGGTTTGATAAGAACAGACAAGAGAGTAAAAAAAAAGGTTGATGCTCTGTTGTTTAAACCTCAAAACACTTGTTACAATGCATTGATAATCATCATCATCGTCATCATCATCATCATCATCATTCTTTTATTTTCCGTCGTTGAACATACGCTTTCTCCAGGATTCTCCACACCTCTCTGTCGTGGGCGTCGCGGAGCCAATATTTTCTGAAGCTGTCCAGATAGTCACGCCATCTCATATTCTGCCGGCCCCAGTTCTGCATTTGATCTCTGGGGATCATTTTTGGGAGTCGTGATGTCCATCGGTGTTCGCATTGATAATACCGAGTCATTAAAGAGAAGAGAGTATTTACTCTTAGGAGCTTAATTGCCAGAGGAATCAGAATATGAAGGGGGTTGGAAAATCTGTCACAATGTAATAAGGCTGGTCCGGGGGGGGGGGATAAGCTAGGGGTAGGAAACTATGGTCACTTACCTGGTGGGATCAGAACAAAACAAAGCCATTTGACTACGATTAATAGTTAGGATTGTGTAGGCTCTGCTGAAGTAAAACCCAATGCATTGACCGGAACGAGAAGATTCTTTTGGTTTCAAAGTAAAATGGAGCTGAAAAGTCTTTTGGTTTTTACAAACTTTTAAAATCTCTAGAATCAGCAGATACAATAAACCCCTTACATTGTTTGATAGTTGTTTTTATGAAAACATTTTAACAATTCTTTACAGAGAGAGAGCAGAGAAAGACCCTCAGAAATCAATTGAGGGATGCTAAACAGAGCTGGGCTGGTGGAATCCCCCCCTTCAATTTATAGGCAGAAGGGGCGACGATTAGACATCTCAGTATATATATATATATATATATATATATATATATATATATATATATGTATATATGTTCATATATATATATATATATATATATATATATATATATATATATATATATATATATATATATATATATATATATATTACCGCCTCGACGCTGGATAGGTCGAAGTTGGCTCTGTTTGTGCATCGCATATCAATGACGGTATTCATATTCCACCATTTGATGGTAAAACCTTTCTTGTGTTCTAGTTGAAATAAGTTCTTCTAGTCATACAATTGATCTATTTCTTTGGGACGTTTTTCAAACCGATTGTTAGTTGGGAAGTTTTCTTTGATATTTCGGCTAGTTTTTATGATTTGAGAAGCCAATCCTTTCTTGTCTGGTTATCGTTTCGAAATTATGGCTGTTTTATTTTAAATCAATTCTCGATCATTAATTTGGGGAAGAAAATAGTGTCCGTTAATATCAGTGTTTTCATTTTACTAATTTTAGTTTCTCCGAGACTAATGATACCAACCGACTCTATACCCATATCTATGGGGAGTTCATTTCAATATGAAATTCACTAAAAGAAATAGTAGGTAAAAGATCGTTTTTTCGTTTTGTTAAGCAGTTATCTCCCCTTTGTTTGAGAACCCTTTATTCTTAGCCTGTCAATACTTTCCCTATCCCAGTAGTATAAAAAATAAGGGTCTGCAACTAATGTGTCCTCTCGATGGTCACCTATGGAGCTGAAGCATGGAATCTAACCAAAAAATTGGCTCTCACACTGTGAATCAGACTCAATACCACAGAGAGATCACAATACAACAGAGTATATTTAAGAAAAATAGAAGTCTGAGAAACGGAAAACTCAAATGGCAAAGGGCTTGTCATGTTATAAGAGTGTTACACAACCGCTGGACGTCACGACTCACAACGTGGATCACCTGAGATCGTATAAGAAATTGTGGCCGGCAAAAACAGAAAATTGCGAGAAGATTGAAAATATCAACTCCTGCGACCTTGGGAAGATCCATGTTCAAAGACGGGCGTTAAAAGGCCTTTATTACCCAGTCTGTATGTATAATTGATGTACAGGCATACCTTGAATAGTGCAGTTAATTCGACCTCAAATTTACTGTACAGTTCAAATTCGTGCCTTTCAAGATTTCATAATTTGACGTGTTTTTCAAGCTTAAACTCAGTTAAACTAGGCACCCACAACTCCACCTTATTATGGTAGTATCGCAGTCAGCATAATCAGTAAACATGCCATGACCTTTAAAGAAAATTTGGTTTTATTCATAACACAAATACCATATTTACTTTCAACCCCCAAAAGAGAAAGATGTGGGGTCCCAGTATGGGATGACAACAAAAAAATTACTCCAGTCCCTTCAACAAGTGTCGCGAAGCTGTCAGGGCAAGATCAACCCTTTCAGTGCGATGGGATGTTATTGTCCCGGAGCGTACTGCTTCCCCCCGAGACAGTGCCGAGGCTATAGGATGAATCCTTAGGTCTTTACAGCAATCAGCCGTCACAGCATTGCATTAGTACTGAGCGCGTATCGCAAACAGGTTCATGTAAAATACAATTAACTTGATTAACCGAATACTTCATCATATAGTAACAGTTCCATTTATATCAAAGCGGTACAGTCAATTGATTTGCATGGATTTAATTTCTACCACTTAGAATGAATTTTAAAGGAAATATTATTTAGTTATCTCTGTACATTCGAATATTTTAGCATAGTCAGAGCTGGATTAGACTGTTTTAGAGTCTCTGCACTTAAAATGGGTCAGTTTTCTAAGCAAGAGCGGCTAAAATCGTAGCCAGCGTAAAGGGCGATGTAAACAAGAATTGCACTTTGGACCAAAAGTCTCCAATAGCAAATTTAGCTCAACCCGACAATCTATTAGGCAAATTCGTTGAGAAAAAAACAGCGAATGGTGCAGACCCCTTTGCCAAATGGGTTATGTGAGAAGCTGCGTTGTCCCGATAAGTAATTTGTACAGCATTACCTTAACCATACTTCATCAAAACTCACGGTATTCCTGTATTTACAGATACGTGACGCGTTGAAGGGGAAAACCCCAAAATAAATGGTGGAAAACTAAACAAAAGTAATGAAAGTGTATTATAGGACTCGTATTCTCCGTCTGGCTTAGGATAGGCAGCCTTCTGTTTCTTAGGGGCACTGGATGCTTTTTTTTGCACCTGTCTACCCATCTCTCTTCTACCAGAAACAAGAAGGGAATTCCTCTCGAAAAAGAAAGGAGAAAAGGTGAGGTATAAGAAAAATAGGTCTTCAAAAAGAACAAAAACATTTGAAAAAAAAACAAGTGCTGGTGTCTAAAAGTCTGCAAAATACCCCCCAAAAACAATGGCATTCCAATCATTCTGTTGAGAACCTCTAACCTAACCAGGCGTGAATTCCAGAGATCTTCACCTTCCGACATAAGACTCTCAGAATAAGGTCTGACTTTGTACCTTTTGCACACTGAAAAATTGCTAAATATACTCACCATATTGTCTTAGAAGATAAAAAAATGGCTATTCCACTCATTCTACTGAAAGCCTCTAACTCAGTGATTCTAAAACTTTATTGTACGACGACACAAGAAATATATTTGACTTATACGACACACTTACTGTAAAAATCGAAATGAATCAGACAAAAATATCTCAGTACTTAATGAACAGAAATTTTTACTGATATATGTACTCATCAACCCTTTCACCCTTCCATCTGTCTCTGAAAAGGTCGAGATCTCACAAAATCTAGTAATGAAACAATTGCATTGGCAACTGTGTGTTGTAAACAGAACAGATATTTTAACAGTACTGGATATGTTCCAGGCTCAAAATACAAAAAATTACGCAGCACACCTGGGAGAGAGTTGCGGAACACTATTCGCTCTAACCTAACCAGGGATAGATTCCAGAACTTCACCTCCTCCTGACGTATGATTCATATAATGAGATCTTTAACCTGGTGTCTTTCACGCACTCCAAACTTGTTAATATATCCATTGAGACTACAAGAAGGGGCCTAGCCCCCCCCCTCATCCCTCAAAGACCCTCTTATCCAATCAGGAGTGGATTCCAGAATATACATCCTCGTCTCCAGATCTATGACTCATAGAATGAGATCTTTATTTGAGAAGAAACCCATAGAATAAATATTCGTTTAAACTGTGGTCAATACGAGGATTTTTACAATTCGTTTTGCCATAAAACAACCTGTTTATTTTTTTCAACTGAAACACAAAATATGAGATATGAATACCTTAAGAAATCATCATCATCATCATCATCATCATCATCATCATCATCATCATCATCATCATCATCATCATCATCATCAACATCATCATTTAGCATCCGTCGCTGGACATAAACCTTCCCCAAGATTTACTCAGCTACGGACGCCCAAAGGCTTCGGCTGCTGCTGCTGCTAATGATGATGATCACCGATTGTTATTCCACGATCGTTAAGTCAGCAGAGCGGATTGGAAATAAAGAATAAGCCTCCAGCGGGATTGAATTCACATCTCTTATCCTTGGGAAGTCTGTTCATATCTATCTATCTATCTATCTATCTATCTATCTATCTATCTCTATCAGTCTGTTCATATCTATCTATCTATCTATCTGTCTATCTATCTGTCTATCTATCTATCTATCTATCTATCTATCTATCTATCTATCTCAAACTGTTAATATCTATCTATCTATCTATCTATCTATCTATCTTGGTATGCTCATCTATCCATCTATGTCAGTCCTTTCATATCTACATCCATCTATCTCTGTTCCTATCTATCTATCTATCTATCTATCTCTATCAGTTTGTTCATAGCTATCTATTTATCTATCTCAAACTGTTCATACCTACGTACCTACCTATCTATCTATCTATCTATCTGTCTATCTATCGTGGTATGCTCATCTATCCATCTATGTCAGTCCTTTCATATCTATCTATCTATCTATCTATCTATCTATCTATCTATCTATCTATCTATCTATCTATCTATCTATTTATCTATCTCTATCAGTTCTTTCATATCTACATCTATTTATCTATCTATCTATCAACTTTGTCATTAATCATTTGACCTTGGATTGCTGGAGACCTTCTTTTAATTAATCGCATTTCAAAGGCGATAACCTCCGCTAATGGAAAAACGAACACCTATTTTATGTTATTGGAGAACCAAATAAAACACCCATTTTCTTTTCAATGAAAAAAAAAAGTAATTAAATATTGTCAGAGAAAGATCTTGTTTACAGTCATAGTACATTGGCAGATCGTTGGCTTTGGGATTAGATATTCACTGTTGGATTTGCACGATGTTTTATCAGCTGGCGAAGATATTTAATACAATGGAAAACTTATTAGGATTATTAGGATAATAGTTAGGATTATTTCTGATGATGATGATGATGTTGCTGCTGCTGCTGACCCCTTTCCTCATTCTTGTAACGTCGTTGAATATATACCTTTCCCAATATCTCTTGACCGTGGGCATTACAACTCCAATTACCCTCCGTCACACCTTCTTAAATTTTGCCGGCCACAATATCGCGTGAGATATCTTGAGCGTGAGATATCTTGAGATTTTGTTATCAATGAAAATTACTTGACATCGTCTTGCAACTGTCTGTCATTTTTTTTCCAATATAACCTACCCACGGCCATTTTAGTTTTTTTTTTTAAATATTTTTCTTTCGATGATATATTTCCAATATATATTTTGTCATTTAAAATAATGTGCTCTCTGGTGATCTCCCAATGTGATGTTAAGCATAATCCTCTCCGTTGGGTAGTTCTTAGTTTGAGAGCTAATCTTCTGGCAAGGTTCCATTTTTCAGCTCCATAGGTGACTATCGGGAGAGAGGGACGCATTGGTTGTAGACACTCCTTTATCTGGGAGGTTGAGCTTGCTCTACCAAAAGCTCAACAACCTCGGGTGATTCTTCGTTTTATTTAATTCAAAAAAATATTTCAGATACTAGATGAAAGATTTCGTTATCAATGAAAATTACTTCCAATTAGAATTAAAGATTCATTACACATTGTGATTGAATGTTAATTTGCATTTGACTGATGGCAATCGGTCAACTGGATTTATTATGAATACCCGGAAAAGATGGAGAGAGTTGGTGTGCTCATTAGTACAGCACCCACACAAACGATCTCGATTAAGGCTCCAGTGACCACTGACAACAAGCCTCACTTTCACCTCTATTCCAACTGAAGATGATTGCTGCAACTTTTTTTATTGCATAAGTGATAAATAAATTCATAGATATATAAGACTTGTCAGCTGAGCTCAGTCGGTTATAGAGCTACCAATTAATCATTTGGAAATGAAATCAGATCACGGTAGACGAATGTCAATTTTATACATCGGATTGGTTTATCTTGACATGATAGACAAACCGTTAAGAAAGGTTTACTCCCCTAAGTTTGATGAGGATTAGTCCCTGTTCATGTCCTTGTTATTCTTGGGAGGGGGGTTAGAAGAGTCAACTCTCCCTTGGACAGGAGTTTGACAAAAATGATTTCTTTTATTGAAATTGGATTTCATGAAATGTTCTTTTACGCTTTTTATCTCCATTTCCAGGCAAAATTCTGTTCTAAGTGTTATTGTCGTCATAGACTTCTCTTCAATGCGACAGACTCACCTGAAGGTGACTTGGTTTGAGATTTTGTCGCTACTCATAAACATCTTTTGTCAGTTACGGCTCATCAAGCTGATTCACTTACACAAAAGGATGTTAACTAAAGTCCTTGAGAGGCTCCGAGGGAAAGAAGTAACATATGATATCGCACTCAATATTATTTGAATATACAACCATCCCCACCAAAAAAATAACCATTTCAGATTTTCAACATCTCTGCAGGTTCATGCCTTGGGAGAGACAGAGGTGGGATATTCCCCCCCCCCTCCCCAGGTGGTTTACAAAAGCTTTATAAATAGTAGATCACCAACTACATTTCTATTGAAAAACATCGCTGAATGTTTCTGGGACCCCTTGAGGGGTCTCGGAACCAAGCCCTCGGTCCCCAGAAACCCTCGTTCAATCTCTAACTACGCCTCTGTATCTCCCCGTCTCATTTGTTTGTTTACCAAGATATGGCAGTAAAATCAATGTGCGTTCAGAAAAATGACATTGATGTCTAACTAGCTGGATCCGTAGAAATTACATGGGTGTTGACGACTAAGATTATCCATTATCTCTTGCCTCTGTTTTTCTCTCACCCTTTGTCTGCATCTTCTAATTCTTTCCCTTATCCCTTCCAATCTTCATTGCCCGTCTATGATTTTATGTAAATGTTATATGAACTTGGATCAGTTTCATATGAGAAACTATGTATCTTTTCTCTCCTTCTATCCTCTGATTAAAGTACCCTTTTCTTATGCCCCCTTTCTTCCCAACCTTTTATCAAACTACCTAACTTTCTTCCCTCCCCACTCTTCGTATCCTCACATTAACTATCTTCCCTTTCTTCCCTCTCTCTTCCTACCCTCTTATCAAATTAACTTCCCCTTTTCTCTTCCCCTCTCTTCATATCCCATCAGTGAACTATCTAAAATTTTCCACTTCTCTTTTCCTACCCTCTTATTAAACTACCAGACCTCTCCAAATCTTTCTTCCTACCATATCATTAAACTACCTAACTTCCTTGTTCTCTCCTCTCTCTTCCTACAACCTAGTAAATTCTATAAAGCAACACATACGAAGAAATTGGACGGAGAGGATCTGTTTCACAAATCACTCTCGACATTTGTTGCCTGATTCATTCAAATTTCCAAGTTCCAAAATTTTTTCTCCCCGATTGGTCACAATTTTGACCAACAAACGCGTCACGGTCATACACTGTGACAATCAGAATAATTGTATGATAAATCGAATTTTACAATCTCAGGTTCAGTTGCTGATCCAAAATAGAAGCTTAATAGCTGTTTATTTAACTGGCGATATCATCGGCGCGAATTAATAAATATGTCAAAATCTATACTTCTAACAGTAGGGGAATAATTATACAATAATCATGGTTTTACTTCAGCATCGATTTCATTTGACCTTAGTATATGAAGACAACGTTTCGACTGTTCTCACGACTGCCCACTGACTCTACTGCTATTCTCCCAATTCTCTGCTTAGCTTTCGTAATTTTTGAACCAACTAAATATTTCTGGCGGCATGGAGAAGGTTGATGGTTAAGCTCCGAATTTTTGTTTAAAAATATATTTCTTTTTGTATGAATTTGTACGAATTGTTCCAATTCGAATAAAAAAGAATTGGATAGAAAAATCAACTTGAAAGCACCCAAGAGACCGCATATCTATGCCGATGCCGTACACTAAATGGAAACTGAATATATATAAATGTACGGGAAAACTGGAAAAATATCTCTCAATTGGAAAAATAATTCAACCGATTCCTTGCCCAGCCTTCAACAAAATTTCACTGAAATTCTCTGAGAACTTTTGGCGATATCGTGTGGACAATCATACGGAAAGATGAACGGATAGACATGAGGTGAACATTTCTGATGGGTTTAATAAGATTTTGTTTAAACGGTATTTTATTTTTTTGAGTGATCCCAAATTAAATGCCAAAAGCAGTTACTCTCAACATTTGATGTGGGAGGAATATTTGAGAGATCGTCGACCAAAACTGTCAACATAGGTTTATTTCAGTTTTTTGGTTGGTCTGGCTAGCTGGTTGGCTATGTATGTATCGCGCATACAGGCCATACAAATGGAGCTAGAGGAACGAAAATTTGAACATTTACCCCTTATGTCAACAAAAAAACAAAACAAACCCCAAACGTTTTCTTATTGTTCTTCCAATCCCAAATACATTTTTGGAAGGGGGTTCAGTCTGCAATGCGAATCTATTTTAAATTGATCCATTACTTTGTGCCCCGTTTTTTTATTCTTTTTTTATTCGGGCATTTTTCAGCAATCTCGGCCCAACAAAAGGCGAGAGAGGTAACTTATCCAATGATCAACCCTTTTTTCCAATTTTTTTAATTGATTACCCTTAGCATAGCTTGCTGCCAAAAAACGTGACAGTTTTTATTGAGTGACTAACCAGACCTGTTTTGTTTTCCTTTAACATTTCATGAGCATTAAAATAAAACTCATTTTGCTCTTGTCACTCGTTATATAAAGTGTATATCATTTTGTAATTCATGTAATATGTTATGTAATCTAGCCACATATATAAAGATTTCATTTTTATATACAAGCATCGTAAATGTATTTGACAGTTTGTCAAGAAATAAATCCCTGTCAAAACTGGAAGTAATTTTCAAAACATCCATCTTTCTATATCATCATTCTACCCCATCACTTATTAGGTCGGTGCAAAAGTAATTGCGTTTTTCATCATCAACTTGAGAGCAATATATGTCAGCTTAGAACGAAAGTTATTAATCGAAATAAGAATCTTCAGAAACAGCATATTTTTGCCAACTAGAAACAAGTCCATTTATCGCGTTAGCATAGAATTCTGGGGTCCTGGGGCCAATGAATTCTTCGACGGAGTTTTGAGCTGCTGCTTAGTTGTTGAAGATCCTGCCCCCCCCCCTGGTAGGAAGAGATTGAAATGTTTTTAAAAGTAGGAGATGATCGGATATAGGTCAGGTGAGCTAGCCGGGTTCAGTATAGTCTCGTAGCTTTGTCCATTCAATTTTTGCAGGGTCATTTGCGTCACATATGAGAGGCTTTCCATTCAGGGTCATTTAGGCAATTTGTCCAGCTTCATTGCTTTTCAAAATTGGTAAAAATATTGAACAACTGTTGAATGGTTAACGTTTAGTTCCTCTGCAACTACTCGAGTTGTTTTATGTTTGTAAGCTTCGATAATTGTCCTCAATTGGATGTCGTCAATCACAGAAGAACCTCCATGCCTTCAAGTCTCTTGTTTCCAAATTTTGGAACCAACATTAAACTGTACGTTCGTTGATGGTCCCCTGACCAAACACTAGATTGATATTGTGAGCAGTTTCCACTACTTTACGTCCTTTTGTGAAGTACAACATTGTTTGAGTTTGCTTTCTTCTATCTTGACAACCTGAAATCAACCCCAATAAACAATGAGAAGATAACCTTCAGCTTAAATGAATAGAGCGAAATTCCATGATTATCGACGTGCTTAATTTTTTTTATAACCTGCAAAATATCCTCAGAAATAAGTGGAAATCTACCAATCATTTAAAATATCTTAATGTTCCGAATGATTGAACAAAGATCCACTGTTTTTCAACTCATATGTAGTTATTTCAGAAAAGAAATCGAAAATGATCTGGACAATAATTTTGGCACCTTTCCTTTATATCTAGTCCCCCCCCACACTTTGACAACAATTACTGCCTACAAATGTTTATGCAACAATCTATAAGCTTCTTGCACTTGCCAGCGGGTAGTTTTTCGCGCTCTAACTTTGTGATTTGTAACAGTTCTTGAACGCTTGTAGCATTCATTTGGTGTATGGTATTAGGAAAAGTGACTCCAGATTTTTGACTTGTTGGACTACAATGATTCGATTAATAGTATCGATTGGTACTCTTTGCCGCGTCAATAACCCTCGTTTTACAAAACCCCTATCCCCACACCGCCTCCACTGGCTTCTAGTGTCCCACTTCTGTCTTACAGAGCCCCTAAGGGAGTGGTAGCACCCACTTCAGGAATCACAGGATTAAAACGTTAGAAAGTGACACTGATTCTTAAAAAAAAAATGATTTAGCGAACGATTTTTTCCCTTTCGAGAGCATATTTAAGTGCGTGCTTTATACATATCAAAACATCATATTGATTAATCAAAATCCCACGGGATATTCTAAAACCTATACGCAGACAGGTCTGGTTAGTCACTCAAAAGAAACCGTCACGAGACCAATGCACCAGGGTAGCATGCCGTATCAAGAATGATCAATTTAAAGATTGGAAAGACGTGATGGTCATTGAATAAGTTACTTCTGAAACCTTTTGTTGGGGAAGTGATCGATGAAAATGTCCATAAAAAAAACATGAGTCAATGCTGCTGGACACAAACTAAATGACAAATTTTGCAAAAATTTACATTGCAAACTGAACACTCCCACTAAAAACTCTTTGGAGGGTGGCTTTCAAAAAAAAAAATGTTTTTTCTCTTCATAATAAGGGGTGAATTTTTTTTCAGCCCTCTAGCTCCATCCGGACTGTACGCGTGATATATGCATTCATTCATACAAAGCCAAACAAACCAACTTGAAAACAGAAAGAAACCTATGTTGACAGTTTTGGTGACAGTTTTCGTTGACGGTTTCCAATTCCACGAGTGATTGCAAAAGCTATAAGTAGATTAGTCACTTGATAGAAACCATCCCATGGCCAACGTCTTTTGACAGCGGTCAGTGTAGGGGTGATCAATTAAGAAAATGGAAAAAGGATTGATCAATGGAGAAGCTACTTCTTTTCACTTTTGTTGGGTAATAATCACTGAAGTCCGAATTAAAAAAAAACCAAACCCAAATTGAATGCTAGTGGACACAAAATTAGGGATCAGTTTGGGGCATACTCACATGACAAGTTGAGACCCCACTATTTAAAAGAAAAAAAAAAGAAAATTTTTTTCTAGACATAATAAAGACAATGTTGAAGATTTCATTCCTCTAGCTCCACCTGTGCAACCTGTACGCATAATACATTGCCAGCCAGCCAGTCAGCCAGCCAGTCAGTCAGCCAGCCAGCCAGACCCACTTGAAAATTGAAGAAACCTATTTTTACAGTTTTGGTTGATGGTTTCTAGTATCGATTATAGATGTACATGTAAATATAACTGTATGTGTATTTGAGCGTTCAAGGGCTATTCGTGAGGTAAGTAGGTAAATAGGTAGGTGGGTGGGAAGTTAGATAAGGGTATCTGCTTGGATAAAATGCAGCATATTCCAGCTTTATTTTTAGTGAAAGTAAGAGTTAAGCTCTTTATCATCAATATGATGGCTTGCCTCTGCGAATGAAGATCGAAGAGGATTTTCCACGTCTTTACAGGTCCAAAGCCGACGGGGCCTGTACGTAAATTGCCCACAGACTTGAACAATGGGGTCTTAAAGTGAAATGCGGCACGTGCACAGTCGATTCCACCATTTGAACCCAGGGTTTACATACCATGTCTCCCGAGGTGGAAAAATGAGTGCTGTGTCCCTCGGTGGTAGGTTTTGTTCAAATTTCCTTCTCTTGTCAGGTACTCATACTAGCTGTGGGGGTCAGCCGCCCCTTTGATGAGTTATATCAGCAATATGGCTGGTATGAGCAATATATGTTTATATTTATATCCATATTTATATACTAGCAGAAGTACCCGGTCTTTGCCTGGATTTCTAAATAACTAGAATGAATACAATAACATGAGTCTACTACACTTTGTTGATGCTAAAAGTCCTAAGCTGTCACAGGAATGTTGATTATATCAGAATCGTCGCTTCCAATTGATTTAGAAAATCTGCACGGAATTCTCAAAAAATATAACGTATTTTGCAGCGTATAAGACGCCCTTTCTTTAGAATCTGATCCTAAAAATTACCGTATACCCTTCAAGAACGGAGAAGGTTTGCTTGGAGATCAAATATATATAAAATGATATTTACCAGGACAAGCATCCGGTGAATGTAAACATTTCGTGTCTCTCGCACTCTTCAGCAACCGTGTGTCGGTTGTCTCTTTTTGATTCTGGTAAAAACCAGCCTATTTACATCTTCAGAGATGAACCTAAGGAGCTATATGGACATAATGCATACATTGTCTCAATGCATAACAAGCAACAAAAAAGAAATGAAAACAGTTTTTACCACAGTAGATATTTAATCACAGTGTTTATATTCATGTAGTTGTGTTTATATTTGTATAGTTGTGTGTTTATATGTTTCGTGTTTATATTTATATAGCTGTGTGTTTATAACTATATAAGTATGTATTTATATTCGTATAGTTGTGTTTATATTTATATAGTTATGTGTTCATATTTATGTTTGTTTGTATTCATATAGTTGTGTGTTTATATTTATGTAGTCGCGTGTTTATAACTATATAGCTGTGTGTTTTCATCTATATAGTTGTGTTTGTTTACATAAGCATACGTACATGTATATATTTACATGTCTGTATGTGTGTGTGTGTGTGTGTGTGTGTAAAAAGCTATATATTTTACTCTGATTCGCTACAGCACGGTGCAGGGAGTTAATGTCCATTTACACAAATGCACTTGCACCTTTTTGCGGTTTGACCGAGTTCCTTTCTCCTGAAAGGTGTTTGAGAATGTATATTCAAAACGTATATTGATGAAAAACTATGCATAAATTACATCTTATTACTGACCATGATTCAAGAATTTATGTACAGAGATAGATATATAGATGAATGAGAAACCACGATTATCCGATCCCAAGGTCTTGTACTATGAGTTCAGTATGGCTTCCTTTGTAACTATCGGATCTGTTATCCGTAAAATGCCTTATCCAAACAAAATTACCCTCCGCTCATATAGTTCGGATAATCAGAGTTTTTCTGTAAATAGATTGATAATTAGATAGATAGATAGATAGATAGATAGATAGATAGATAGCTGGATAGATAAACAGGTTGAAATACGTATGAATTTTAAAACTATGGTTTTGACTTAGTCACCCGCATATCAGGAAGGAAAAGAATGTATTAATCCATAACACGGTTATGTGCTTTCAAACATATTCTTTCTACGATCATCTTGATGCTAATCTGAGTAGACACATTACTTTCAGAGGGATTTTCTTTAAGCATGAATTTAAGCTGCTCATCACAACAACACCTACATAAAATCAGAGAGGGAAATACAAACAAATATGCATATATATATATATATATATATATATATATATAAAGAGAAAAAATATATACAAATGCACACAAATTTTCTAAGTCCATCAGTCGGTGGAAGCTGGACGTCTTCCGAAAGATGAAACGCTTTTAACTGACGGAAAAGGAAATTTCATTGAAAGCTAAACAAAATGAATTTCAATTTTTACTATTCATCGGCTCATTTTGAAGTCTGAGTGCAGGATATATATATATATATATGATGTCTCGATAAGAACATCCATTATTATTATCATTTTGGCCAAAAAATCACCATGACATTAAATCATGTGAATTTGGAATCTATGGAAATAGCAGGTGTGTGTGTGTGTGTGTGTGTGTGTGTGTGTGTGTGTGTGTGTGTGCGTATGTTAGCGTGCATGTGTGTGAGCATGCATGTATGTGCATTCGTGTGGGCGTTTATATGTACGCACGCATGTCCACATGAATATCCACTTCGCTTAGCTTGATCTTGTGCAAGACAACCTTTATGGATTCAATTCCCCAGACTAAGTACCAGTGAATGTTCCGTGAGACAATTCGCTCACAATTGCTCTCTGACAGGCGCTTGTAAATTTTTATGCGAAAGACGTCTCTAAAATTCCCGGAATCCATCGGTTGTGTACAGGAACAAGAATTAGTTATCGGATGTGCCACTAGGTGGAGCATACCCTTAGCCTTGTGAGCCAGCCCCTTTTGAATAAGCCAGTACTTTTATATAAATAATTGCAAAAAGTGATAAAACAATTTTAAAAGTTTTATGCTAAGGTCATAAAAAACTGAAGAGATATTCTAAGATCTCAATCGGCCTATCATTAACAATCCATTCCTTTCACTTCACCGGTCTCTGACGATGATAATATTTCCCTTTTATGGCCACCTTACTAGCAAGATCGGAAAGGGTCCGATGTATATCATATATTCTACTGTCACATAAGCCCGTCATTCTTGTTAACCGCTCAGATGCCCTTAGAAATGCAGTACCTGACAAATTCTTCATTTCTTTTCTTCCAATGCCTGATTCGCATTATTTTTTGGTTTCTTTTTTTTTTCTTTTAGCTCACCGGAGATCATTGTCTCCAAACGAATTACAGTGTACACGATTACATCCAATAGTGGTGTCTCATTCCGGGACTCACAAGTCCATGAAATAAACATTCTCAATACGAGATCACAGAAGCATGCGCTTGCACATACAGAGACTGACACAGACACGTCTGGGGTATTCAGCAAAAATCGAACTTACTTCAATACTAATGTGCTACAAGACTGACCTAGTAACTACCACTTCTCCAAGAGGTGGCACCCACTGGAAGAATGGAGAGATGATTGCGAATGCACAAGCTTGAAATTACAACTACAATTTCTCCCTCTCTCTCATATATATATATATATATATATATATATATGTATATATATATATATATATATATATATATACACACACACGTATATATATATACATACATATATATATATATATATATATACATATATATATATATATATATATATATACACATACATACATACATATATATATATATATATATATATATATATATATATATATATATATATATATATATATATATATATTCATTCTATTTTTCGTATATGTTTCTATCGCGTTTCACTTGAGCGGAGAGTAAAAATAAATGAGATCATTATTTTCCTAGAGCGCTAAATTATTTGAGGGAATATCTTATTTCAAGCACCTTTATTTATAGTCTTTCGTTTCCTTTGTGTCAGGAAGTGTCTGTGTCAGGATACACGTGTCGATGGTGAGATCAGATGCTTACCCTTCTCGACAGAGACGTGATCATTTTCAGTGATCTTGTGTATGTCATATGGGCAATGACCGGGGGTCATTTTAGCACCCATTTAGTATAAGTGAAGGGTATCAGGACAACAAACCCCCGAACAATTGCCTTCATAGGACAACTGCCGCTCGGATGAAAAGAGACTTTTGACTATTCTTCTGGACAATTTCATTATAGGCGCGATCATTTACATGACCAACTACTTCATTTTCACAAACTCTAACATGGTCTTCACTGTTTCTATGCTATTTCCACGGGGGTGGGGCAATTATTCAGGGGGGGGGGAAATTAGGTACGCATTTGAGAAAAAGTACTGCTAACCAGTGCCGAATTCAACATTGACAGAACTCAGTGCATGAATTTTTTTGGTGGTGGTGGTGGGGAAGTTCTATTATTGTATCAAATCACTGTTGCCCCACAAATATCCAGCACAACCAACCAGTCAGGTGGGCTGCAGGTTCATCTCTCTTTGGAGTGTCTGCGTGTCTCCTGGAGCCCCTGACCCCATTCTTGGCGCTACAACCTTGAAAATGTATATGTCTACACCATTGGGCACCCAAAAAGTATTTTTCAAGCTTCTCTGGCCATATAGGATCAACAATACCCAATTCTTGTGCTGGTATTTGAAAAAAAATTGTTTCAGATACAGGATCTATTTCTTTAAAGATAATTTTAGATCAATTTTTTTTATATAACTATTTTTGACCCACACATGGGCTACGATGATTCATTTATGGGACGTTCGGATATTTCACTATCATTTCCGAACACATCAAAACAAAAATGAAATATTCATAAAACTTTAATGTTTAATTCAACGTTAAATCATTTTATGAGTCAAAAATCTATCTCTATGTAACGTAGACCAATCTCTGTGGCCAAATGATAGAGAGTTCGCTTTCACTGTTAATAATTAAACAACCGTGACATCAAAATTTGAAGTCATGCAAAATATCCGTCGAAAAATAAATATAATCAGAATATATTCTATTTGTGATGTCTCTAGCGATTGCCCTGGAAAACAGCTGAAATAGAGTTAGAAACATCTAGATTCTTCGGTTCTCTGGTAGTAATAGACCCGTTAAAATGAAAGTCTGCAGACAAAACGGCATGGCCGGGAGCACTGGAACACTCAAAAACACGCATATTAGAACCCTTTGCTACTTTTGGTGGCTACGGTCGTTCGATGATACTCACTGCTTCACATAAAGAGTAGAATTTAAGAAGCCTGGCGAAGGATGGGATCCGTCAGGCTATCTCGCTGAAGACACAACCTAGAAAACCCTGTACTAAGTTCCAGGACTATGGACATGACAAAATTATACATTATTTATCAAGCTTCTTCTGCCGTCTTCAATGTGATAGCATTCCATTATTCTTTAGCTTTTACTTTTTTTTTTAGATCTGACTCTGTGAAACGAAGAACATAAGTATAGATACCTTTCAAAATGTTTTTACTTGAAACTCAACCACTTCTTCCTGGGTCTACATCCTTCTACAAATTTTCATTGTAATTCATTGAGAACTTTTTAAAATATGATGTGGACAGTCATGTGCTTATGCGAAAATGTACGGAAAAAACAGATCCACTACCAGTTTCAACCAATTATTTACTTGGTCCACTGTCCACTTTTCTAAAAAATTCATTGAAATCTATTGAGAAATTTTGGAGATATCTCATGGACAAATAAATGTTTCATTGAAAAAAAAAATTCACCAAAACAATATATGAAAAAGATTTAGGCAGTCTTCTTGGTCTCACTCCCCCTTATGGGGTCACCTGTGCCAGGCCGACCCCTCTCCCCCCTCCCACAACTAAGCCATTGATCAGTCACTGGTTGAAGGTACATCTTTGCTGAATCTAGCTGTTTCTAGGTATTTTTAAAAATCCAATTTTAGATGTAAACCTAAAAATGAATTTGGCTACAGTGGTCTGGCGTATTTTTCCTTCTGTTTGTATTCTATCTGTCTGTTTGTCCCTCTTTACGTGTTTGTGTTCGACATTATTTTTTATGTAGGTGTATTTTGATATTTTTTGAAAAAAAAAAAAGAATTTTTTCTCTTCCTCTCCTCGTGATTATTGTCGAGGAGAGAATAAGTTCTACCAGCTGTTTCCCCCCGTAGCTTGAGAAAAAAATAGATAACAAACTGACACACACACGCACACACACACACGCACACACACACACACATGCACACACATATATATATATATATATATATATATATATATATATATATATATATATACGCGTTAAATAGCCATTAACACCGCACACGCACACACTCACGCATACTCTTCTAACAAACAAGTACAAAAACACATAGATAATCATACTTCTACACAGACTCAAGCATGCACAGCAACACACACGCCCACCCACAATCTCACATACTCGCCCTAGAGTGATGGTAGGAAAGCTAGTCTCACCGATATTCACTCAAGTGAGTTCAAGCCTCACAGGTGGCCAACAATTGTGGATCTATTTATGTGTATGCATGTATGTATTTATGTATCCATCTATCTATCTACCTATCTGTTTATCTCTTCTTCAATGATGATAAATCAACAGAATGAGGAGAGCAACAGACGCTGGTGGATGTTGTTTTGAAAAGTGAACAATGTACAGAATATCAGTTTTATAGACGGAAACTAAAGAGAGAGTATTCTTTGGCATTGTTGCCGCTCAATGTTTTGCCAAGCTGAACAAAGATAAACAAGAGAACGATGAAGATCTATCTATCTATCTATCTATCTATCTTAGGTTGTTCATATTCATCTCAGTTTGTTCATATCGATCTGACTACTGATCTTTGTTGGTATCTATCTATCTACAGAAAAAGCAAATAAGATCATCACTCGGAAACTAGCCTTCCTATCCAAATAGTGCATAAAATAAAGTAAAGTCCCAGATGATTGGAACACTGCAATCATAATGCTTTCATATAAAGAAGGAAACCCAAAAGATCTCAACAACTATAGGCCTGTAAGCTTACTTAACTGTGTATACAAACTTATCATAAAAATCATCACCAAATGAATAACAAAAACACTAGATAAAAACTAACCATGAGAGCGAGCTGGCTTTTAAAGAAGCTACTCGATCATGGACCACCTGCATTCAATAAATCAGCTGAAAGAAAAAGTAGCTGAATATAAACTGCAACTCGTTTCAAAAAGGCCTTCGACTCAGTGGAAATCTCCACAGTCATGGAGGCCATCACGCTAGAAGGTGTAGATCTAGTAAACGTCGAAGTGCTACAACATATATTCAATCACAGCAGCGCCTTTATCAGGCTACATAAAGACTCTGAGCTATTTCAGCTTCTTAAAGGGGTGAGACGAGGTGATACCAGCTCATCCAAACTCTTCACAGCTTACCTAAAGATGATCTTTAGAAGACAAGACTGGGAGAATAAAGGAATCAAAATAGATGGCAAATATCTGAAAAACTTCAGATTTGTTGACGACATTGCCATTTTTACAGAGAACCTACACGACTAATGATAGATGAACTGAATGTAGAGAGCAAAAATGTCGACCTACACATGAATTTCAGCAAGACGAAGATCATGTGCAACAACCACATCGGAAATAAGAACACTAAGATCAAAATCGAGGACACAGAACTGGAGTAAGTAGATCACTACATCTACCACGGACAACAGATCTACAAAAGACCCTCAAAAGTAGAAACAATTAAGCAAAGAACCCCCCCCCCGGATGGCAAGCCTTTAACAGAGCAAGCTCAACCTTTAAAAACAAGAAGATCCCATTAACCCTAAAAAGAAAAGTATACAACCAATGCATCCTCCCCATATTCAAATATGGAGCTGAAACCTAACCAAGAGACCTGAAAATTGAGAACCATGTAACGTGCTCATTAAAAAAGTATGCTCGACCTCACATGGAGAGACCACAAGACAACACAATACATCCGTGAGAAGACAGGAGTCAGGTACATCATAGAATCCATTGAAAAGCTCAAATGGCAATGGACCGGCCATCTTGCAAGAATGGCAGACAATCGATGGACTCACAAAATGGACCCCCAGAGATCACATGTGCAACTGAGGCAGGCAGAGTACTAGATGGAGAGACGAGCTAGACAAATTCAGAAAGTACTGGCTCTGCAACGCTCAGAATGGAGAAGTGTGACAAATCCTGGATAAGGTCTGTGTCTAATGACAGGAGTAAAGACACTGATAATGATGATCTATCTATATATCCATATCTATCTCAGTCTGTTCATATATATCTCTCTGATCATAATTATTTCAGTTTGTTCATATATATATATATATATATATATATATATATATATATATATGTCTGTTCATATGTATGATCATATCTATCTTAGTTTATCTCTCTCTCTTTCTAAATATATATATATATATATATATATATATTTATGTATATGTATATATATATATATGTGTGTGTGTGTGTATTTGATTATAAATTGCGTTACACTATATAGAAACTCGTTTTTTGAATTATCTCTCATTATTATTCAGAGAATTATCACTTGACCTAGACAACGTAAATATAATATACAAATTAAAAAAAACGAGGCTGCTGCAAGAATCGAACCTACGACTGATAGGATAGCTGCTTCAACGAAGCATTGCTCTAAGCAAATATCAATATCTTAATAACATAATCGTCGCGTTGAAAGAAACAAATAGCGCAGATATAGATCAAGGATAAACGAAATTAGAATTTAGAGTGAAAACAGTTTTGGGGGCCTCTGCATTGCCGGTGGTCGTTTAGCTCAATGGTAGAAGTAACTTTTTCATTGATCACCCCTTATTCAAGACGACACGATATTAAAAGACGTTAGTCAGGTAACCATTACTATTGAGTGACTGATCAGACCTTTTTTTACTTATTTAGTTGTGTAATGAAATTGTCTTTGTTTTTTTAGATAGTTGGTCAGATTTCAAATGTATTCGTCGGTCTTGTTAGAAGATCAAATGTCGAAGGTGTTTGTTCGAGGTGTCAGGTCATACGTACGGCCAGTGAGAACGTTAATTAAAACCGACGGACAGCAGATAAAGGAAGAACCCAGGGGAGAGCAAAAGATCCCCAGATAAGCATCATCCAAGCCCAAAAGAGACATTGTATTGGTCATCCTCCCCAACACATACACACGAAAAGACTAAGCAACTTTGATTCTGACAAGTCTGACTGCTGAAGACTCAAATTTTTGTATTGTATGTATGATAAATAAATTCTATTAGACTTAAAGTTTAGCTCAGTTGGTAAAAGGTCCGCCAACCGACATGAACGTTAATTTTATATATCGGTTCGGTTTACCGTGACAGATAAGCAGTCAGTAAAGCGTTTATTCCCCTAGATTAGATGAGGATTGTTCTTGTGTTAATAATAAAATAAAACTGCAACATTAATTTCATCCTTGAGGCTCGTTATCCGAACAAGTATGGTTGAACCAATGAACCAACTTCTTTTTAGAGGCATGTTTTGTTGGAGGTTGATCAATTAAAAAATTGGAATAAAGGGTGATCAATGAATAAGTTACTTATCTTGATTTTCATTGAAAAAAGGCGGCACAAACTAGTGGAGCCTTTGGAGGGAATTTCAAAAAAAAAAAACAAAAGAAAGCTCCATTGGTACGACTTATACCGGTGATACATAGTCGGCAAGCCAGACTGACCAAACCTGTTTAAAAACTGAGGAAAACTATTTTAAGAGTTTCAATGACAGCTTTGGTTGACATTCTCTAATATACGTATGTCTGTCCTATGGATAAATATATATTCAAAAGTTTCAGTTGTTAAACAAACTGCACACATCATTCATTCATTAATTCCTAAAGAAAATATGTGCCAAGTAGAATAAAACAGTCGCTGGTTGGGAAGTTGAGCTCAGTCACTTCTAAATACCCTTAATATTTAAAGAAGAAATAGTTATTCATCACTCAACAACAAGGAAAGATTTTTAAAAAAAGATGAAACAAATACAAAGTATGATTCATATCTCCACCATGGACACCAAAGAGCTGTTTGTCAACAACCTCAAAAAAGAAAAAAAAATCTACATCTATAAAACGAAACGTGTAAAGTGTGAAACTATATTTATCCTATTTTTAAGTTTGAGTCTCATCTCAACTCAAATTTTTCTTATGTGTTATCAGACATAAAGTCTCAAGAGTTTCTATGACGTAAAATTCAATAGAAAGGTGGATTAACCAATGAGATCAATGCGCAAACAAACAAAGAATAATATATTATACATGCTTATTGTATGCTTGGATATTTTATATATATATTTATCATGCACTACTTTTCAATGAGCGCACATATGCTCCACTCTGATCCTAGAAAGGAGTGTTGATTATAGACTGAGTCCACAGATACTTTGTTCCTATGCAAAAGTGCAGATCCATGCGTAAATGATCGCGTAATTCTTGACAGGTACTGTTCTAGTTAATAAATGGAAAAATAAAGATAAGAAAGAAAGAAAGAAGGTGAAAGGAAAGGAAATAAAAACAAACCTTAAGCAGCAAAAATAACTTTATTACTATATTTATTTTTCTCAGGGATATATATTGTCCTATTCCCTTCTGTCAAAGGTGACCCTTCCACAACCTGACACATGCGTGACTACCTGACACTTTCTTAAGAGAATGTGGAGACATAATACTACTGTCTGCCCAACAAAAATCAAATAAAAAAAAAAAAAATAGAAAATAGGAAAACAACTAAAAACTGAAAAATGTCTTGAAAAACACGAACGGACATTTTGTGAGCTCCAAATATATTTGCTTATGAGTTATTTACCAAGTTTAGCACATAGCAGTAGTAGCAGTAGTGACAACCAAAGGAGATCGAACTCTCCACTCTGGAAAATCGGCCAGTGATACAGTTGGCTCTGTACAGACGTTTATATTATATACTTCGTTCTGGAATTATAAGCTTGATGAATCTTCTTCAATTTCCGTATCTTTTGACGTTGAATGAAACAGCAGTCCACCATTTTGTTCTGTCTATTGCTGTTTCCACTACAAATGTACACTGGAATTTGTTCGATTATTTGATGTTGTTGCGCCAGTCATATACTGGACAATTTTTCTTCGGTACAATTTACAAAGAGATCAATTCTTTAAATATCGTATTTCGATAGTCATTTTCAGTTTTTCGTTTTGATTCAGTTTTATAGATAAAAAAAACTATGAAGTAAATTCTATAAAGTATATTTAAAAAATTGTCTCTGAAAATGCTCATCTATTCGTTTTATTTACATCAAAATATTTTATTGTACCTGTTGTCCCATTAACTTGAGAAAACTGGAAACCAATTTGTCTAAAAGTAGTGTATTCTACAAAACACTCGTCTCTGGATGCTTATTTGCAGACAGACCTCACGCTACCAGACGACTCTTTTCTGTTGCAAAATCAAACAGAGATTGAAGATTTTGATCGGTGTTTCTCAAACTTGAATCATCGTACTCATTGTATAACGGCACACAAGGAATACATTTGACTTACACGGCACACCAACTGGAAAAAATGAAATGAATGAAACTTTCACACTGATATACTGATGAACGTGTTCATCGTCCTTTCCATCTATTGCTAAAGAATTTCAGATCTCATAAAATCAAGCGATTATAACCACAAGATTGGCAACTCTGGCAAATCCGGGATAGATGTAAAAACCGTACCAGACACATTCGAGGCTCGAAATATGTGTTGGCGTATTCGGAAAAAATCACGCTGCCCATTTGGGAGATAATTTCGGCATACCCTGGTTTGGGTACCATTCATTTAGATACTCTCATTTCTCAAACGTTCGCAGAATGATATTCATCTCTATTCAATGTTGTGGATCTTCCTGACTTAGTCTCAATTTGTTTTGCTGATTAACAAGTTTCACTTGCCAACAACAAGGATTGAAGTCAAGCAGATTGCGTATTCCTTGCCAATGATGTAATCACAGGACTTTTATTCGAGCTACTGAAATAAAATAAAATATTGCCTGTATGCTGGTAACGGCGAGCCGTCCCTGTCCCTGTATCATATATCGCAAGTTTCCTCCACGTTCGGCAATCTCAGCTTCAAGATTTGGGGATACGTGAAAATCAACATGAAAGCAACAAGCATCCGGATATTCTACCCATAGCTGTGGAGAAAGGAGATGGATTCGTGCCATTTTACAGAGTATTAGTGCGAAGTAAACGCAAATTATTTCAGTTGGAGCTTGAACTTGGTTCCTCGACTCCATTGTCCAGACCACTTGGCCACCAGCTATATCACTACGGAACTCTTATACCAGCTATTTGAAGGAAAAAACAAAAACAAATTAAAAAGTGGTTGTAGTGAGCATGCGCACTGCACATTATCAAGCTTCGTTTCGACTTATCGTCTGTCAAATAAAAAAAAATCGAACCATATCGTCAACAATTAAATGGCAACGAAATGATATTTGTTCTGAGGTTAGAAACCAAAATAAGCTTAACTAGATGATCATGATTTTTTCCCTTGAGGCAAAATTTCTCACTGTGTGAACACTAGAGTGAATTACACTTTGATTGCAAATTAAAAATATAAAAGACAAAAAAAGGAAAAGTGAAAGAGAATACTGATTGAAATGACAATATCCTCGGGGCAGATTATGCGTAATTTCAAGCAAAGCCGAGGCAAGTACAACAAGGTGACAATTTAGCGATAACTGTTTCAATTTATTGTGGATTCCATCGGCTATTTCTATTCGTAACTTACGAAAATTAACTCGGAAATAAAGTCTTTAAATAAAAGAACAGTTACGGGAAAAAAGACGACGAAATATTGCGAAGTAGGAAGGAAAATGAAAACATAAGAGAAAGAAGAGAATTAATAAAAAGGAGAGAAGAGGAAAGCAAGGAGTCTAAAAGAGAGAAATTGAAACAGAATTTTTGAAAGAAGACGAGTGCTGAGGTCGATGAAAAGTATTTTGGGGAAAAGAACTGAGGGTAAAGGGGAAGACATTTAAAAGGCTGTACATAGCACCAGAAGAAAAGAAGAAAAAAAAACTAAAAAGACCCCATAAAAAAAAACAAACAGCAAAAACAACAACAACTACAAAAAACAAAACAAAACAAAACAAACCACACGAACTAACAAAGGTTGGGTCCATTAAAGAATATAAGAGAGTATAAAACTTAAACCAGGGCTTCTCGAACTTTTTTCTATTCGCGACCCCTTTTGGTGAGACAAAACTTTTCGTGACTCCTTCTGACCTATTAAATTTTTTTCGTGTCCCGTACAAAAAGTAATTGAAAATTGCAGCGTATTTATTAAATTATTAAATCAGGTTTTACGGTGCTTATCACGAAAAAAAAATATTGAAAAGAAAAACCGAGTTACTCAAACATAACAAAAAAGAAATTTGAAACAAAGTTTGAGAAATATTTTGAAATAAAAAAAAACTGAACATAAAACAAAAACAAAAAACAACAACAAGAAAGCATTGGCGAGAAGGATTTGAAATATTGAATATTTAATTTTAAAAGGTTTTCATTTCGGTTAATAAAAAACTGAGAAAGAAATTACCGAATACCGTCAGCGATTAACCATCTTCAAGGAACATGTCTCAAGCAAAAACACCCGCAGATTTTACTGGACGGCAACTTCTTAGCATCAGACCATGCTCACTTTTATATAAACTCATTTTGATGTGCCTGATATGTAAGTAGATGAATCCATCTTTTTTCTTGATATCCATACCTTGCATAAATGAAGCACCAAAGCCCGTGCGTGTACCAGAAGAATAGTAAAAAAACAACATCTAAATGATTGCCAAAAAAATCGATCTTTTATCTAGAAATAAGTAAAAATAGGTCCGTTACCTAAAATTATCTAAATAAATACATGCGAAGAGATTTGGACATTGTTAGTCCCAAAATGACCAAAGAGAACTAGAAATGCACTTAAAAAAAAAAAAAAAAAAAAAAACAAGAAAAAATCGTTTGTAGATGATGCCTAGTGGTGCACTTATGCAAATTTTCGAGGTTGTAGCCCCCAAAATGTGACCATAAGCGCCCAGACACACACACACACACACACACACACACACACAAGAAGAATCTGTTCCGCACTTAGCTGGTTGTGCAGGGCCATTTGCAGGCTATGGTGACTTGATATACAAAATAGCCACCATACGATGCTTTTAAAATTTTTTTCGCGTATCAATTTCTCTGCATTTTCTTTTTTTTGTAGTGGCATAGCTAGACATAGCTAAGTATTTGAGACCCTTGGAGACGGAGGGGTCTTGGCTCCTCGAGGGTCCTTCTAACATTCAATGAAATTTAACAGGAAAGTAAAATTTGAATAGACATGCCCTATCACTTAATTGTAGAAAAACAACCCCAGAGGCTGAATTATACTTCACTAGCAGAAAACTTGTCCTACGGACAGGGTTTTAGCTCGATGTCTACTATAAAGTTGAACGAAGATATAAAATTCGGTTAGCTAACCTTATAGACACAATGCAAGCACCCATTTTTACATTATTCTCATATCGTAAATAGATAAAAAAAACCTTTTGCCAATTTTGGAGGAATTTTCGTAAACTGATAAGCAAAAAAGCAGTAGTAAGGCAATTGCGTCCCGGACAACTACGTCACAGTCATTTGCGTTCGGTATTTTTGCAACCCACTTCTTTCACAAGGGCTACTGGAAGCAGGCATTCTTTTCAAGTTAGGACTTACAAATCAATTTTTTTTTACTCAATAAAATGCCTGATACGAGGATAACTGCATCAGAATAAAAAATATGAATAAGTTCGTAAATAACGAAATAGAATTTTTTTTCAATTTTCGTTGTTTACAAAAATAAATAAAAAAATAGTAATGATATAGAAACTTTTTTTACTTTCGATTTGCTACAAAAATGAATAAAAACGTATTCACTAAATAAAAAAACTGTTTTTTTGTTGCAAGTATAGAAAGGGTATCTAAAATCAAGAGTTTATTTAATCAAAGCTGTTTTTTACAAAAAAAAAAATACTTTCGTAGATAACGAATTGAAATTTTATTTTCGTTACTCTTAGGTGCAAAAATAAACAAAAAGGTAATGACAATTTAAACAAGAAATGTAAAAAAAAAATGTCAAAAATGTTTTCGTGTACCTGGAAGAATAAGTATATTGATTAAATCAATTGAATATTCGATAGAATTATAACTATCTTTTTATTTATTTTTGTAATGAAAACAACGAAAATTAAAAGCTTCTTTTTTATGACTTCTCTTTTATCAATTTTTGTGAAGAAAACAACAGAAACAAAGTTTCTATTTAATTATCTACGAAGTCACAATTAAAAAAAAACATACATTTATCTGTGTAGCACACCTTTAATTTGTACCCTTCCCCTCAAAAGAAGGATTCCTGTTTTTGGCCCCCCTTCGTAAGAAAAGTGGGACGCAGATGACTAGGATGCTGAAAATACCGGACGCAGATGTCTGTGGACATCAATGACCGGGATGCATTTGACTGAGACGTACTTGTCTAGTATGCAATCGACCTGTCAGCCCTAAAAAAACGTGTTCTATTCGTAACCGCAGAAAATGTGGTGGCTATACCTCTAGCTATCTTCGAGTGACAGAAAATCGGACCAAATTTTGTGAATTATAGTAAGTTGCAATCGATGCATGTACAAATATGTCCTAGAATAAGGTCAGTCTAAATGCAGCAAGTGAACTATAACTTATGACGCATTTGTGGGTCACCACCAATCAGGACCCGCGGAAGTTTTCAAGTAGCCACCCACACTAGCTACACTCCCGTCTTTTGGATTTCTTGTTCCCTTTTATGCTTTTATCTATTCATTTCCAACTCATTTTCTTCTTTTTCTTTCCCTCATCTGTCACATGAAATGCTATAAAAATTCGGACGGATTCGTTGTCAAAGCGCCTTTCAATCAGTTCTTATCAAACCATATCTGCATTTTGGTCTCTACCTCCCCAAACCATTGACATGTCAGTTGCTCTGACAGAGCAAATGAAAATCTTTTCCATTTGGAAGTTATTATCTTTTTTTCTTTTGTAGTTATCTTTACCCACATCTTATATCTGCATGATCTCTCTCTCTCTCGCGCACACACATGCACACAAATATATATATATATATATATATATATATATATATATATATATATATATATATATATATATATATATATATATATATATATATATATGACCAATGATGGTCGAAAGATCTAGAACTACCAAATTTGGAAGGTTTTTAAAAAGCTTTGATGACATTAGTAAAAGGCTTGTACGCAAATTAGAAAAAATGTAAACTTATCAGTAAATAATACCAACTACTCTCTAAATACTACAATCACACATCTTTACGATGACTGACGATGGCTGAAAGATCTCGAACCACCAATTTTAGAAAATTTTTAAAAAAACATCGATAAAAGAAAAATTATATTAATATAAAAAATACTACTAATCATTCTTTAAATATGTATATATAGTCTACAAAATTTGTCACCTTTAAACACGACTGATGTAATATATATATATATATATATATATATATATATATATATATATATATATATATATATATAAACTGTACCCCCGATCAGCTAATCAAGTGGGCTACATATTCTTCTGTTCCTGCTCGTGTGTGTTCATTTGGTTGTAGTCATATTTTTAGGGCTACAACCCTCCATGAGTAGACTGTTGGGTACAATCTAGAAAGTTTTCTTTTCCAAAAGAATGCTTTTTGGGGTCTCTATGGTCATTTTGGACCAACAACGCCCAAAACTTGTGCTGGTATTTTTTTCAGATGATTTTAGATTTTAAAAAAATATTTTATTTTAAGATAACTTTTAGATATTCAAAAAAACAGTTCTAGTACAAGTGCAGGCTATGGTGATTCGTATATGATTCACGTCTCTATTGAATATCATTTGCTTTCTGTTGCATATTGTTAACTATGTGGCATTACATTCCAGATCACATGAAAATCGAAAAAAATGTCGAACAAAAGCTAAAATTCAATTCTGTATGATACAAAACACATTCCACCGGTTTAAAACTTTATATTGTGAGAAACCGTCAACCAAATTGGTCAACATAGATTTCTTCAGTTTCTAAGCCCGTGTGGCTGGCTATGTACTACTCATGGTAACAAATATAGAATCATTATACATGAAAAATGTCTATCCCACTCTTTCAATTCATAGCAAAGAACAAAAAAGCAGATCACAGACATTCTCCAGGCGCAGTTTGACAATTTTAATGCTTTTTTTTGATTGGAGCAGTTTAATCAAATTCGCGAGTCCAGCGTTAACTGTATTTAAATTAAAAGATGTTTCTCATGTCTATGAGTCCAGAATTACAAATTGAGATTAAATTTTTTTTTTCGAATGCAAGAGTGACTGGAATCGAAAAATTGGAAAATCACGTCTAAATTGGCATCTCATGATTCAAAACAATGTTTGTTTAATAGCCTGATATTTTCGCTTCATGAAATATAACTCAAACAAATCAGATTAAAATGTTTAAATTATTGGCATATTTTTGTCCAGATCAAGTTGAGGGAAAGATTGCTATGAGTATTATTCATGCATCACGCGTACAGACGGAATGAAGCTGGAGGGTTGAAAATTGAAATAATCTCCCTTTAAATAGGTTTTTAAAAAGGGAGGTTCAGTTTACAATTTCTTGCCCAATCAGTCCCTTAGTTTGTGCCCAGCAGCATTCAGACTTTATTTTTGAGAATTCAAATTTTTATAGTGATACTTGCTCAACAAGAAGCGAGACAAGTGGTCTATTCATTGATCATCCCTTTTGTCAAGGGTTCAACTGATCACCCCCAATGCGGCACGCTGTGCCAAAATGGTTGGTTTCTCATAGGTATCTATAGGGTGACTGATAAGACTGTTGTTCAAACTATCTATTTTTAGTCTATACTATTTTCTAAAAAGTATGATTTGGCAAATTTGGTTCAACTTATAAAGGTTTTAGTCGCACACTAATACACATCTCTACCAATCATATGATACCGATCCAAATAAAGCTCTAAGAAGCTGAACAATATTACTAAGATATGATTTTACGTAAGGAACAGAGTAAAAAGTGTCCCCTTTTTCATATGAAGTGTGAAAAAACAATATCTTCCCACTCTCCCTCTCTCTCCCATATATATATATATATATATATATATATATATATATATATATATATATATATATATATGCATATGTATACATACATATATATATATTCATATATATATACACACATATATATATATATATATATATATATATATATATATATATATATATATATATATATATATATATATATATATATATATATATATATATATATATATGTATAATTTCCATTTTCATGTAATCTTGTTACGACTTTTTAGTGTTTTGTGATGTTTGGCATTCTTTGGTTTGAAATTTCGATTGGATGTTCTATTCTAATGTAAAAAAAAAGACGGAACTTGGAGTGGAAGGGGTGGTTTTCGCTAGGTTGATCATTTAAGGGAGGGAGTAGAACTTGGATTCAACGAATCGAGCAAACAAAAATGCCTTACAAAACACATGCACACATGTGTAAGAAATAAAGGTATATATATCCGGTCAATGTTGACATTTCATGCCTATCACACTCACCAGAAACTGGCAATATGTTTTTTTCTGAAATTATGAAATATGCTATATATATATATATATATATATATATATATATATATATATATAAATATATATGAAAGGTCAACTAAACATTTTATCAGAATGTAAGAAATACAGTATAAAGTAATATATATATACACACACACACACACACACACACACACGCACACACACATATATATATATATATATATATATATATATAGATAGATAGATAGATAGATAGATAGATATAGTGAATATTATACATAGAAGACAATATATATTTCAAATTTTCCTTATTCAAGAAAGCACCTTTTTTTGACACTCACTCTGAAAAATCCACCAGGAGAAATAGAGAGAATTATCACTATAAACGGGGCAATAAACTTATTCTAAATTGTATATATATATATATATATATATATATATATATATATATATATATATATATATATATATATATATATCTTTGAGCTATAAAAGTAGAGCAGAAAGAAATCTTGCCTATATATTTATAATCAGGAAGAAATCAATCGATTTCAGACGTTTGTTAAAAAGAAAACTATAACATAATTATCTTCACACGAGGATATGAAAAAGAAAACATTCAAAGGAACAAGAACCAAAAATGATTTGGTTAGTCAGCAAATAGAAAACATAGTGTGATCAACGTCTTTTGGCGGCATGCCGTGTTGGAGGTGATCGATGAAAAAACATTGAAAAAAGGGATGATAAATGAATGTTACTATTTTCGCCTTTTGTTGGGTGGTTATCATTAAAAATGTCCGTATTAAAAAAACAAAAGATATTTATGCTACTGGACACATAATGAGGGTCGAATTTAACCTAAAATTACATTGCAAATTGAACTTATTTAATTGGAATAGGGGTTTAAGAGAACAAAAATGTTTTTCTAAACATAGGTAAGAGTAAATGCTTAAAATTATCATTCCACTAACTCTGCTGGTGCCGCCCGTATACATGCATACATCATCAGTCAGCTAGACCAACATAAAAACTGAAGAAACCTATGTCGACAGTTTTTGTGACAGTTCTGGTTGACAGTTAATAATGGCAGTTGTTCAAGTGCCCATAGCATTCTCTTTTGTTTTACGTTTATAGAAGAAAATCATTGCAGTCGGATAAAATAGAAAAAGGGCTGGTCAGTCATTCAATAGAAAACGTCACGTAACCAACATCTTCTTGTAGCATGCCGTGCTGGGGTGATGAATTAAAAAAATTGAAAAAGGGGTGATCAATGAATAATTTCCTCATCTCGTCTTTTGTTGGGACCATGATCACTAAACAGTCTGGATTGAAAGAAGAAAAATAAGTGGGCACCAAATAGTGATAAATTAAGCATAAACTTACATTGTAAATTGAACCATCACTAAAAACCTATTTGAGGGGGGGATTGAAATAAAAAAAACTAAGCAAAACATCAGTTTTTTTTTGTAGACATAATAAGGAGTATATATTTCTGTTTTCAGCCCTCTCGCCCCATTGGTTCGCGTAATAAATAAATACACACAAACACGCACACACACACACACACATATATATATGTATATATATATATATATATATATATATATATATATATATATATATATATATATATATACAAATACATGTATATATATATACACATATATATATATATATATATATATATATATATATATATATATATATATATATATATATATATATATGTATACATATATGTGCGTATAAATATATATATATATATATACAAATACATGTATATATATATACATATATATATATGTATGTATACATATATGTGCGTATAAATATATATATATATATATATAGCCAGCCAGGTAGATCAACTTCAAATTTGAAGAAGCCTATGTTGACAGTTTTATTGATAGTTTCTATTGACGGTTTCTAATCGAAGAAGTAAAAACGAGACAAGGATTGTTTGAGCTTAAGTTAGTTCTGTGAGTGAAATTTAAATTACTCAGTAAAGATAGATATGTAACAAAAACAAAATGCCTGATCTTGTTTCTCACCGTAATAACAAGGTGCCGATGTTCAGACTTGATGTCGACTCTTTTGATTAGTGAAAGAAAAAAAATAAGACCCCCAAACTCGAATAAACATTTATTGAGGCCAGCAGCACAAGCACCTGCTATAAAAGGCTGCAATAACCTTCGAACTCCTGGAAATGTACAATTTTGAGAAAAGAAAAGACAAGAGCATCTGTGTGAACGTGGATCTGAACAGAAAGAAATTATTGTTTGTTCACAGGATTCTCGGTGTCTGTATAAATTACTGGAAGCGGGATATACCGTAATTATTCGTGTATATCACGCATCTTTAATTACAGCTGATGGAATCCTTCAAAAAAAAGTCTCTTGTGTATAATGCGCTCTCAGAATTTGTTGCAGCTAAATTTTCTACCCGGTGCATAACAACTAAAAATAGTATTGTATGTAGTTTACATTATGTTCTGAAACAGAAAATTCACACAATATTTAGAGCAAATGCCTAGATATGTTTAAACAAAATTACAATAATATTTACTGTCGAGAATTCATTGACATAAATTCTTAAAAAAAATATTCAACTCTCGGGAATGGCTAACGAGATATCTCGCGAAAAATGTCCTTGTCTTGGGTCCTTTTTATCTTGTAGTGAATTGGATAGTGATTTAAGACTATTAATAGATGGTCATGAAAGCCATGAAAGCAGTAACCGTTCTGGAACGGCCGATCAGATATCCCTTTCTAAGTTTCTTAATCCTGAGTCTTTTAATTTTGGCAGCAAATTGAATGGTCATTCGAGAGAATTCGCAGATTGTGATGAAGGCTATGAAAACAACGATTGTCCTGAAGCGGCTAACGAGATATCACACCAATTTTTGATTTCTCTTTGGGTCATTTTCTTTTGGAAACTATCATCATCAAGTAGCATAACAACAGCCAACAGGCAGGTTGATAATTCACATGACCCCTAGTCATTGAGATTTTTTCCTAAATACAATCGATAGCGGACCAATTGTTTCGTACTAGACCGTCCACGTTTTGTCCAGAGACCTATGAAGACGGGTAAAGTATTTATATATGAAATGAGTTAAGATCAAATTTTGTATGCTCTGCAATGCCGATGATAAAAAGAAAAAGAAATAATATTGTTCAATCCATCATATAATGAAAATGTATCAACAAATGTAAGTAAAACATAGACAAACAGTTTCCTCAAACAGATAAACTACATTCTATGTTTAACAGAAATGATGTAAAGGTTAGCTATTTACGTACAAGTAACATAAAACAAATTATAAAAAAAAAACATTATAATAAAATAATGAAAAACACATGAAATAATCAACGCATTCTACGTAATCACTGAAATAACAGCAGAAGTAAAAATTCTCAATAAATATCACACCTGTAGACAACAAAAATAATGAAATAAATATATGGAAAACAAGGTATGGTTATCACATATTGACATTTATTTACACCAAATATTTAGAAGAAAATGCACTCCATTTTCACAATATATATATATGGAAATTAAAAAAGAAGTCTGGAACCCAATTATAAACTGGTATATATGTTCTAGAGCATAGCCATACGAAAAAATCATATTGAATATATACAATATGCTTAATAGAAAGAGTAGGAGTAATCGATTAGAAACAACCCAAAAACTCCTCAATAAAAGAATGCAGACGCCAAAAATAAGTGTATATTAAGATATGCAAAAAACAAACAAACAAAAAAAACAATTTTAACAACCAATAGTTGTGTGAATTTGGCTAGACAGAATTAATTTCTCGCTTTTTATGATAAGGTCGGATTATTTCTCTCGTTTACGTGTTCATCATTTTCACAACGTTTCATACTTGAAGTGAGTGGGATTGGTACAAGCCCTTACGAAATGAAATACAAATTATTGGTAGGGAGAGCAATTGGTGAATACGACGATTGAAGGAAGTGGTGCGCACACTTTTCAGACAACCGGGGATCGATATCAGTAGCATATGGGAGTCTCTCATCATAAGAGACTTCTAAAAAAGCAAAATAGATCATCCAGTTCAAGGGAGGAAACTCGGAAGTACCCCAATAATACAACCCAGATAGATAAAAAAAACGTACTTGACGTGTCCAGTCCAATCGAACATGCGCTCTGAGTAATGATTCAGCATTTTAGAAGAAACAGCACCTGACGAAGACCAGAGGCAAAATAGCCGAAACGTTGTGAAAAGATGAACACATGGATAAGAAAAATAGTCTAACTATATCATACATAATGATACATACCAAGAGTTTTTTTTTAATTTCAAATTTTTATTCATACATTTATTTATTCCCATAAACAATGTATATCAAAAATACATATTCAACATTAAAATAAAACTAAAACAAAATAAAAAAAGACAACAAAAAAAAACTTACAACATTCAATTTCAACTTTATTAAACTGTTTTTTTGTTTTTTTTTCGGTAAATATTTTGACAACGGATATATTTCGGCTTGTCGGGCCATTTTTCAACGTCCAGTCGACAAATTTTGTCCAGATTCTTCATAAAAATCGGTTAGAAATTATTTCAAAAGATGATGAAGATACCTGCCGTGGTAAATTTGAATATATATTATGAAAATGCCATCAAAAACACGCAGCATCAGTCAGTAATAAATATTATTGTCAACAACAATTCCATCCGCCAATCTTACGACCTCTTTTAAAATACACATTAATTCAGGATAGCAAAACGTATGAAACTTGATGATGATAATAAAACAAGAACCATAAGTTCAACAATGCGTCCCCCATCCGTGGTGATTGTAGCAGAAGGAGGAAGCGGAGTAGAGGGAAGAGGAAGAGTAAATAGTCTTTCTTTGATTTAATTGATTCTCATATTTGTAAAGTATTGCGATATGAAATGGAAAAACCCGTGCACTTTTCTATGGGCTCACCTGTGTAGCCTAGCTTCCATGGAAAAGGGTATGTGTTCGACTCCCACCCAGGGTTCATTTCTATGTTTTCCGATCATCGACGTCGTTTTGTGCACTGCACTACAGTGAATAATTTTGTCCGCGCAAAATTTAGATCTTGAACTCTCTTTTCTTATTCATATTATCGAGTACTAATATCCATAACTCTCCCGTTATTACACGGTGAATATATCATTTGGCCTAGACAACGTATATATATATATATGTGTGTGTGTGTGTGTGTGTGTGTGTGTGTGTCTATATAACCCAACAAAATGAAATTATCCCATGGCATTGTTGATCATTGGATTACTTATAATGTTTTTTCTCATGACAGTTCAGGGAGCAATGAAGGTTCTTGGCTGAGTCCATCTCCACCCTTATTGACATACACCAGATTTTACTGGCTTGCATGGTAGTAATACCTGACTTGGCCAATTGAGAGAGTTGAATTCATACCTTTCCTAAAGGATTTAGTACGAAATGAAAGTAGACTACCCCTGTGAACTTTCCTATGCATCTATATTATTCCATATGAATTAATCTATCTATCTGTTTTAAACTGTCAACTAAGGCTGTCAGAATTATTCAGGTTTTTAGGTTGTCCAACTGGCTGGCTATGTGTGTATCTATCATGTGTACAGGCCATAATGATAGAGCTGAAGGGCTGAAATTTTGAACATTTGCAATATAAGTTTACGCCAAATCGGTCCCTTGATTTGTGCCGGGCAGCATTCTGTTCTTTTTTTTAGTGATCACTGCCAAACAAAATGCAAGAGAAATAATTTATCCATTGATCACCCTTTTTCCGGCACCTTTTTAATGATCATCTCCAACATGGCATGCTGCCAAAAGATGAGTGTCGGTTTTCATTGGGTGGTTAACCAGACCTGTCTCTCCATCTATTCAAATAAGTGTGCGCACACGTTCATATATACTCACGTATATACCTTTACCAGTGATTTTGATTGTCTGTTTGGTTCTAATTTTAAAAAACCCGAAAGCCATTCGTACATTTGGTTTGATATGGAAATCAATGCAAAATTCCGTTTCTTCAGTTGAACAGGTTTCCGAAAATTAATCCCAAATTAAACAGGAAAAAAAAAAAGAGAGAAAAAGAGAAATGAATTGGCAGACAATAAGAGAGAAGAAAAGAATAAGTCTGGTTAAGCGTTCAATAGATACCGTCATGAGACCAACGTCTTTTGGCAGCATATCGTATTAGGGTGATCAATTAAAAAAGTTGGAAAAAGGATAATTAATGAATAAATAACTCCTGCTGCTTTTTGTAGGGCAGTGATAACTAAAAAAAAGTTTGAATTAATAAAGAATAATTTAAAAAAAAAAACAAAAAAATAATCGGGCAATAACCAAAAACAAAAGGACTTATTTAGAGCATAAACTTACATCGCAAACTTAACCCAATCCTGCAAAAAAATCTATTCAGGAGGTGGGTCGAAAAAAAAAACAACAACAAAAAAAACAACTTTTTTTTTCAAGACATAGAAAAACATTGAATTTTTCAGCCCTCTAGCTCCTTTGGTACGCTATGTACGTATGATTCTTAACTGCATTGCGTACATATTCATCCGTCTATCCACAAGCAAGACCAACTTGAAAACTGGAAAAATCTATGTTGATAGTTTTGGTTACAGTGTAGGTTGACAGTCCCCAGAGGTGGGAGCAAGAGAGAGAGAGAGAGAGAGAGAGAGAGAGAGAGAGAGAGAGAGAGAGAGAGAGAGAGAGAGAGAGAGAGAGAAGGGGGAAAGAAAGGAAAAAGAGATAAAAATAAATAAATAAATAAATTACACTGTCTTTTAAGGCGATTTTATGTCTCTGTAGGCGTTCATCTTGTAAACTGGGGAATCGCATGTAAGGAATGTTATTTGTAGGAATTCAATCAACTGAATAATAAAATGATGTACTCTACATGCTGCAAACCATAAATTAATGTTAATCCGATGTTATTTCGCTAATTCCATTTCTCCAGGTGATTGTATTAGCTTATTTTTCTATAGATTTTATAGGTTTTATACATAAGAATCTTGCTCTTACGTATTAAAGTACGTGTGTAAGGTATATACGTACACATAAATGCGTATAACTTTATTGGAAGAGATAGATATATAAATAATTATCTGTATCTCTCATAAATGTACCAACGTTAGCCACACATGTACCAGAACTAATCATCTAAAGATATCTAAAAATATCTTTAAAAAAATGGATCGTTTATCTAAAATGATCTAAAAGAAATAGATCTCCTATCTAAAATTATCTATAGATACCAAAGTAAGATTTAGGCATTGTTGGTTCAATATGACCTTAAAGACCCCCCCCCAAAAAAAAAAAAAACACTTAAAGAAACGAACGAAAAAATCAAACACAAAAACTTTTTTACATGGTGTTTAGTCGGGTACTCGTGTAAATTTCTAAGCCCACAAAATGTGACCAGGAACACCCGGAGACACACGGACACAGACGAGCTATGAGAGAATAATCTACAGCCCGCCTGATTGGTTGGTCGTACGGGCCATTTGTTGGGCTACGGTGATTCTATGGATCGATAGATAGATAAATAGATAGATAGACAAATAGATAGATAGCCATATAAATAGACACACAGATAGATAGACAGATATGATTCTAGATGAAGGGGAAGGAAAATGAAATTGAAAGAAAAGAATACAGGCGTGCCCTGATAGAGAGCAGTTCGCGATATAAGGCGGCCTATATCATCGCCCACTCGTCCGGAAATCCGCTGCTAAAAACAGAATTTCATCAAAATACTTATCTAATGTGAGTGAAATATCAAATGTCTTCAATTTTCATATTAATCAATCAAATAACATATAATCACATGATGTTTTGTATATAATTTCATTGATATTGTAATGAAATCAAAACGTTCGCTCACTGGTGAACTTGTTCCGGTAATTGAATGATATGACTTAAATGATTTTTGATGATCAATGGTTCAGGTTCAGTCTCCTCCTTCTTCTTCTTCTTCTTCTTCTTCTTCTTTTTCTTCTTCTTCTTCTTCTTCTTCTTCTTCTTCTTCTCCCATTGTTATGGTCTTTATTTCTTTCCGTCAACCAAACGTTTGAGAGAAGTAAAAATTCATTGGTCGCCCCCCCTTTCCCATTTTTTAATTGATCATCCCCAAAATGGCATGCTGCCAAAAACGCAGGGTGGCAGTTTCTACAGAGTGACTAAGCATGCATGGTCATCATTTTTATTATTCAACTCATTAATCTTCCTATCCGTAATTAACAACGATCCAGAGAAGCGCACAATCAAAAGACTCCAATTCCTTAAGCACATCTGACGTGCGTTAATTTTTAAAGACACACTAATCATTCGGTAAACGTGTCTTCTCCCAAAGAGAGATAACCTTTCGTGACTCCATGAATTCTACCTTCTGCTTCATTAGTCCAATTAAAATCGATTGTTGTCGATGTGGTTTCAAAGTCGTTCGTCACAGACTCCGCAGATTCATTGATGGTGACGTTCGAAGTGTTGATTAAAATCCTTTTGAATAAACCAATTGTTTTCGTTATTACTTCTTGAAGTTTCTGTTAGAGTTTCATATTCGGGGGCGTGGCTGAGGGAGGAAAGGGCTATTTGAGATTACCCCTGGGTGCTCGATGCAATACGGGCCCAACAGAGGGCCGCTCTCGAATATTCATAAATGATTAATCTCCGCACTAAATGTTGGAGGGGCAGAGGGCTCCAAGGAGCCAAGCTTGATTAAGGGGATATTCTAGAAAAAAAGAGATAAAACAATCTTGAAGTCAGCTGTTTTATTGTAAAGAAAGATATAGGTCTCGAGAGGCTATATGTCAAGAGATTTCAGTTAGATTTAACTAAACGTAAGAAAGAAGAATGAATGCAAAAGGGAAATATATATCTAAAAAAGCAAAAGTAATTGACGATAGATCCATACCTTACAGTGCCGTATCTTGTACGTGTACCAAAATTAATTATCTAGACAATTACCTGAAATTATGAAAAATAAAGATCTTCAATCTAAAATCATTCAAAAGAAATACATCTTTTATCTAAGATTATCTGAAGAATACAAGAAGAGAGATTAAAAAAAATATCTCAAATAAACTGAAAAATAGTGGTTTTGAAACGGGGATCTGTTCAACGAAAATCGATTTTAAAACAAAAATTTGAAATGCTGTTTTTCACAGATCATATGACTCTGAGTAGAAGATCATTTTATTTCTTTTAACAAAAAACACCTTTCTATCGAGGTTCGAGTAAATCTCGCTCAAAACAGCTGAGAAAATCGATTTTAAAACATAAAGTTTAAATGCCATTATTGTCAGATCACTTGACCCTTGGTAAGAAACCATCTTATTGAGTGGAGCTTTTCCATCAAGTTTCCATTAAATCTGACTCTCAAAACAAACAAACTGAGAAACACCATTGTGACAGAAATGGTGACAGGCCAAGTCACCTACCGACGGACAGAATTCTTTATTGAAAAGTGGGGGACACAATAAAAAAAAAAGAAACAAGAAATGAAAGGAAGAAAGGATAAGAAAGAAATTGTGAAAGAAATGATGAGAGAGAGAGAGAGAGAGAGAGAGAGAGAGAGCATAAAAGGAAAGAACAAGAGAGAAGGAGATCTGATGAAGGATATTGAAAAAGAATGAGTGACTCGGAAAATAAGAACAAATTTATAAAAAGACTAGCTAAAAAGAAGAAATACAAGACTGAAATCTTCAAAAGAAAACAAATTCGAGAGATTAATGACAGGTGTGGTTAGTCACTCAAAAGAAACCTTCATATGACTAACGTATTTTGGTAGCATTTTGTGTTAGGGGTGATCGATTAAAGAAAATTGAAAAAGGGGTGATCAGTGAATCAGTGACTTCTTTCGTCTTTTTGTGGCAGTGATCACTAAAAAAAGTCTCATAAAAAAAGCAAAACAGGTGGAACCAAAATAAGGCATTAATTTAGCATAAACCTACATAGCAAATTGAACCCGACTAAAATCTTACGTTGAGGCTGGATTTAAAAAAAAAAGAAGTTTTTTCTAGATATAATAGGGAGCGAATGTTCAAATTTTCAGCCCTCCAGCTCCTTTGGTACGGTCTGTACGCGTGATACATACATACATAATCGGCTAGCCGTACCAACTTGAAAACTATTTTGAGAAAACCTACTTTGACAATTTAGTGACGGTTGCTGTAAAAAAGATACAAGACTAAAATTTCCCAAAGAAGACGAAATTAAAAGCGTTTCGTGATTCTAATTGATTTTTTTTTTGTTTAAAGAAGTTGCCTTTTTATTTGAGTTTGAATTTATTTCACCTTTTTTTAATTATTGCTATTACAATAATTAGTCACCAACCTGATGACTACACTTTTTATTACCAAATCACTGTCAGCACTGTGGCTTAACCAAATGTCAACGTAGCCGCCATTACGGTCACCAATAGCCTTAGAGTTACCGCCATAATGTCGACATCAAATGAACCATCACTAGTATCATGATCTTCTGGTTCTCAAGATTAAAGATCATAATCAGCATGAATGTTTCAACCACCATTATCACTAATATTCCATCTTTCAAAAGTCTTTCAAGATATTTTTATTGAATTTCCAGCTCACAAATTAAATTAGTGCTGTGGTTTCAAAGCTTTGATGATTCTAGTATCCCCTCTAAAAGGAAATATTCTGGCGTGCCCCTATTTTTAGCGTTTAGTTCTGACAGTAATTAATGAGCTACAATAATAAGCAACTTCGGACCTTTAGAAATCATTTTTACTCTAAATGAATTACATTTATTCGAGTCTCAATATATGATAGAGGTTGTGTACAATAATTATATTTTTCGATGGCAGTTCGATGGATAACGTTTCTCTGCCACGAAATTTAGAATGTCAGGTTCAATATTTGACATGTCAATTCTCAAATCAATTTTTTTCATCTTTTTTTTTTCTTATATACAACAATGCACAGATAACCAGCCTGCAAGGTAAGTTAAAAAAAAATATATAAATAATTTCCAAAGGGCATTTTATGATAATTCTGAAAAAAAGTATTCCGAACTCTTAACCGATAACCAGGAACATGTTTTGTTTGAAAACAGTTTTCAAGGAACCATCACTCATTTGTAAGTAAGTAATTGTATCAAAGACCTAGAAAATCTATGACCATAAACAAAGTCTTGCATACTAAAGACGGCGTTGATAGACTTCATGTTAGACGAGAAAAGAGGACTCATCATAATTGACGATTGTGTCAATTCAGCGACCAAAGGAATTGACTGGGGAAAAGAAATGAAAGAGTGACTATGAAAGTTTAAAGTCGCAGTAAGATTCACAAAATGGTGGAAGTTACAAAAGTCCGACAACAAGAAGCCAGCGTGCACAAAAAGTAAGGATATATATTTCAAAAAGCAAATAAAAAATACAGATTAAATAATTTGGATATGGG
>OY735235.1:725000-825000 GCA_963457665.1 Thysanoteuthis rhombus
CATTCATTTGTACATTTGAATATGATTATGAATTGCGTTACATTATGGCGGCTATTTAGCTCAGTGGTAAGAGCAACGTTACGTTGAAGCGGCTATCCTATTGGTTGCAGGTTCAATTCCTGCATCAGCCCCATTTGTTTATTCTATTTACGTTGTCGAGGCTAAATGATGTATCAACCGTGTAATGACGGGTCACCATTTCAAAAAAGAGTTTCTACGTAATATAACGCTATTTATAATCATTCTTTCGGATCATATAAGACCATTTTTAATATATATATATATATATATATATATGTGTGCACAAACGTGTGTGCGAGTGCGTCCACACACAAACATGCATACTCACACAAACACGATGTACAACAGGTGTAGATATGTACTACCTCAATGTTCGAGGAATTTTAAAAGCACACGTGAACCGAATTTAGTACGGAATTTTGCTGCTACTCTTAGTGAGCAGTAGTCTCTGTAAGATCGTTGTATATATGCCAGAAGGCAGTACTTCGAGAGATTAGTTGCCAACCCCCTCAGAAAACAAAAAACGACAACAACAACAGGAACGAGACAAAAGTAAACGGCTATAATTTTGGTTCATTGCAATCTCCAAGCATTGATTGATGTTCATTTAAAGCAGGTTTCTCAACCTTTCTGGTGTCATCACCCACTTTCACATTGAATTTTTCTCATCGTCTACCTGTTTAGTAAATATTCAAAAGGATAACAAAGAAGTTTTTAACGTTCAGAAACAATAAGAATGGATAGTTTTCGCGTTTTTTTTTCTCAATGAAAATAATGTTAGACTGTAAATCAAATGTCTAGCTCACGCGCACATCATTTGTAGATATCATCGATGAGATTCCCCTATCTTCTAAGACATATCTTGTACAAACACACTTGGTTCACATGATATGCGATATCATTGTGTAGTTTTGTTAATTAATAATAGAAAACATTGTTGACATTTTTATTGTCAATTACAGACTTTAAAACTCAAAATCTCATACCGCACGCAAACAATTCAAAATGCCTGCCATTTTCTGCAAAGTTGCTCACCATCTACCCAAGGATGGAAATTATCCAGTTTGAGAAACGCTGATTTGAAGCAAGCAGTGCCCTTACACTGGTCACGATATCAGCTGTCTCTCCTTGGGCTCAACATATCACATTGATATTTACTTGCGATGTGTGTATTAAACTGAGAGGCAACAGGCGTCCGAAGCAGCGACACTAAAAACACTATGTGCTGTTTCACCCACGGCTAGAAGGGAGAGAAAATGGATTCATACTTTCCCAAAGGGCATTAGCACAGGTGCTGTGCTCATCCACCTATCATAACTTGCTCGGGCATCCTGCGTCTCTTTGTTAGAAACCATCAACCAAAACTGTCACCCAAACTGTCTGCATTGGATCATGGAACTAGAGAGGTGAAAATTTTAACATTTACTCATTATGTCCAGGAGAATTTTTTTTCAAATCTCCTTTAAGTAGTTTTTAGTTAAGGGGTCAATTTACTAGGTAGCTTTATGCTAAATCAATCCCTCAATCTGTGTTCACCTGTGTCAATTTGCAGTGTAGGTTTATGTCAAGTTGATCTTAAATCTGTTTTTTTTTATAAATCAAGATTGTCCCCAAAAGCGAGAGAAGTAACTCATCGCACCTTTTCCCATATTTTGAGTGATCACCCCGATATGGCATGCAGCCAAAAGACTTGACAGCTTTTATTCAGTGACTAACCAAACGTGTTTATATAAATTTGAAAAAATATTTCCGCGGACATTGACATTGTTTGGCATTGTCTTTGCTCAGTTGAGAGCACAAAGATAACAAGGTTTGGGATAAAGAAAACGAGTTAAGTAAACATGAACGACAAAACAAATCAAGATGGAACGAACTGGGATTGTGAGGTTATGATTTTGTGTCAATAAATGTTTTTTTTTTCCATCGAAAGAAAAAGATAAACAGGTATTGTTAGTCGATAGAAATTGTCGCAGGACCGACGTCTTTTGGCAGCATGTTGTGTTTGGGGTGATCAATTAATAAATTGGAGGAAAAAAGGATGATCAATGAAAAAGTTACTCCTCTCATCTTTTGTAAGGCAGAGATCACCGGACAAGAAATTCAGACGGATACAAAATAAGGGATCAATTTAGCAAAAAACCTACATCGAAAATTGAACCTTTCACTAAAAATATACTTGTGGTGGGGGTTAAAAACAAAATATAAAACAAGGTTTTTTTTCTAAACGTAATAAGGAGTGAAAGTATCGGGGATGATCAATTAATAATTAGAAAAAGGGATAATCAGTAGATCAAGTAATTTCTCTCGTCTTTTGTTGGGTGGTGATTACTAGAAATATGAAAAAAAACGAGTAACAAGCATGGACGCTGGTGGACACAAACTAAGGGTCGAATTTAGCATAAACTTACATTGTAAATCCCCCCTAAAACCTAATCTGGGGGAATCTTCAAAGAACAAAAAAGCAGTTTTTTTTCTTCATGTAATGAGTTTAAACGTTTCATTTCCAACCCTTTTACTCCATTGGTGCAGCCTGTCCTTGTTAGACATTGATAGAAAATATCCAGCCGGCCATACTCACTCAAACATTGGTGAAACTTATGTTGACAATTTTGTGACAGTTTTCGTTGACGGTTACTAGTTTTTCCTCAGCAAATAACTCAAACGAGCACAATGGCATGCACATACACACACACACGCACACACGCACACACACACACACACACATACACACGCACACACACATACACATGCACACACACACACACACACACACACACACACACACATATATATATATATATATATATATATATATATATATATATATATAATACCTGCTTGGTGACTGAAGTGATAGCAGGGTCCTTCTTGCTTTATGAAAATATAGTGTTTGTATTTCAACACATCTATTGTTTATTCTTGGGGTTGACGGTGTCTCAATTACATGGAAAGTTGGTGGGCTCCCGATGGATTCTAAACTTTCAAGTTGGGTTCCTACAATAAACATAAGATTATATTTGTTGAACTTAGTTCATATGTTGTGTAGTACATGATGCTTGGAGCCCAACCACATAGGTCCCTTTTTAAGGAATATATTTTTGGATAATTAATACATATACCTCTTCTTTTTAGGACTAATGGGATCTTCTTGTTTTTGAAGGGTGAGCTTGCTCTGCCAAATGTTTGCTATCCTAGGGTGATTCTTCGCTTAGCACAATACATCCGGGACAAAACAGGAGTCAGGGATATCATAGATTCCATTAAAAAAAACTCAAATGGCTATGAGCTGACCATGTCGCAAGAATTGCGGACAACCGATGGACATTGCAACTTACGCCATGGATCCACAGAGATTACGTGCGCAACCGAGGCCGACAGAGTATTAGATCGAGAGACGAGCTAGACAAATTCAGAGAGTACTGGCTTTGCGACGTTCACGATAGAGAAGTGTAGCGAATCCTGGGAAAGGTCTGTGTTCAACGACAGATGTTAAGAGAGTGATGGTGATGATGACATAGACCTCAACAATATCTATTGTTCTATTGTATTTAAACAGTTGGAGATTTTTGGTTAAAACTAATAATGCATTATCGATAACTCATTTTTAATTAATTACGCATGCAAACATTTATTGTACTGTTAGATTTATACAGTTCGAGATATTTGGCTCAAATCTTTTATGAGTAAAATTTAACCATTTGCAATAAAAGCTATGAAAAATGAAGTCTTAAAAATGAAAGATAAAAAAGATGTGACGAAGGGGTCATTTATCAAATATACTGGGGTTCACAGGGACCACATCAGTTCAGGAAAGGTTCAATAAAACATAGATGGTTGCCTAATAAGTAAAAGAAAACGAAATAGACTGATGGAAAAAGATGTCGTATACGAGAGGCTTTGATCATCGTGTCTGAATTGAAATACATTGCCATTGACAAAAAATGATCTTTGTAGAAATCTAGTTCGCTGTGCATCCACTTATGTTTCACAATGTCTCAAATCATCAAGTTACGGCGAAATAACATTGGATGCACAAATTACAGCATAGGTTGAATTGATTGACTAAGACAATCAGAAACTTCCATGACTTCTTTTTTTTTTTTAAAGTAATCATCTCTCTCTCACTATCTTGTTTTCTCTCTCTCTTTCTGAGCCTCACTTTTTGTAGCCAACATTCCATAATACATTATGATAAACCATCGTTTTTACACTCGAGCATAACTAATTTTGACCCTGGTTTTTTGATATTTAATGTATTGCATTGTACACATGCAAATAAGGGATTTGAGAATTTCAATAAAACTAATAAAATTGTGACTCTCTTCTGTAAATGATGTAAAAAAAACAAAAAAAAAAACAATTCTGACACAGATTGATATCTTTCCGCATGAGATTTTTCGGCAGAGTTTAATGAGTTTGAGATGCAAAAATAGATCGTATCATTATAACTGATTTTGACCTTTCGCTGGTAAATAAGTCATCATTTGTTAGTTTCGTACTGACCGTATATACTCGAGTATAATACTATCTCGAGTATAATTTGATCCTTACTTACTAGAATTTCAGTGATCTATCATAATATGTTATTATTTTCACACTCGAAAATAATGTTTTCCATCTAATTTGATCCGGATTTTTTCATCAAATGTCTTGCAATGTGCACAAGTAAATACACCATCTTTGGGGATGGGGTTAAAAAGCTTTTTGTGAATGTTTAAACATAACAATATGGGAGGTTAGATCATAACTTATTCATCCAATTATCTTTTTTAAAGAAATTTCTATTGTTTTTCTAACAGGGGCAGCTTCTACCGTTGAAGTTTGGTCGTGTGATATAGCCCAAGCGGAGAGCTGCGTGGTTCAACTGAAAGATCACATCAAAGCAATTAGTCAATCAATACAGAACTTGAACAGTGTCGACCAGACGGACATCGGGATTTTATGCACGTGCGTATACCTTAAAGATCCTCGGTCTCCTTTTCTCGAAGTACCGGTATCCTTTGTAATCCGAAAGTAGAGCGTTCCCATGAAAGATAACTTTGGTAAGCCAAAATGGCGTAAGGCGAAGGAGCAATTATCGTCAATTTATATGGGAATTTTTTTTAGCATCCCCATAGTAAAAAAATGGTGATGGTGGTATGTTAGGCTGTGATCAGCGGTTGTTGAGATGGTAAGAAGTACAGGAGACTGGGTAAAGGAAGAGAGGGAGAGGGAGAAAGGAAGAGGGTGCCTCTATGACAGCTTGTTGCAAAACAAATGATAGACGCTATTTTAGCTTTTTTATTTGTGAAAGCTTAGATGTAGCGTAAAACGAACTTTCCTAAAGTAGGGTCTACCTGTCCCAATCAAATTATATAGTTTCCGCCAAGTAGTTTTAGTAACACTGATCAACTTGTAGTTTGGTTTAATAATCGAATGTTGCTGAGCGTTTCGTTCTTGGGCAATGATTACCAAGCTCATCTCAAACACCATTACTACTGTAGTGAGTAACTCAGTACCATGGACTCGTAGTTTTGAGCCGTACTAAGCTAAGCTTGGTGAATATCAAAACAAAAGTACAGGTGCCTCGCCATAGAGCAATAATTACCCGGTTTGTAATTGAAACCGTCACCATACATATGCGTGTGAATATATGTATATATATATATATATATATATATATATATATATATATATAGCTCTCTTTAAGTGGGGTAACTCGTTCATTATAAGCTTATGCAATGCTCTTCCAACGTAGGAATGGAGCACTCTGGCGGATGGGGAATTTATGTGTGAGTAAATGTATCGCTTAGATTCAACCTTACTGACCGTCCAGTTCTGTGTGGCAGAGGTAAGATGCCAGCCTCTGGGTCTGAAGCAAAGGTTTCGATCCTACTTCGTGGTACTGGATGGGATAATGGATAGTCTATAACCACACTGAAGGGTTGTAATACAACGAAACAACTGTCTGTGGATGACACAATAATGTATATATGTGTATACTTCTCAGCTACTACTTTTTGGAAGTTTTAAAGGAAGGATAAACTCAAAATGCAGTATTGTTGAATTTATATCTTTTTTTTATAGTGTTCAATATCTACAAAACGTATATAGAGTCTTGAGTAAAAAACGGCAAAACTTACTTTAATATGATTGTTAGCCATTTTATGTGGGGAAGTAACTTTAAAATTGGAATTAAATCTTTTCATCTGATTTTAGGTATCCCAATGGGGTTTTGATCTTGTGCCTTTTCGAGCAAATTTTTAACTTCATAGACATGAATATATATTTATGTCGTCTTCAATTAGAACTGATACAAAGCGAGTTCGTGCATTTCTGAGTTGTATTCGATTTATTGATGACTTATATCCTAATGAAGGAGGGAGATTTCAAAAATCTTACAGCGCTATTCATCCTAAATATTTTATGCTTAAGTGTGAAAATAACAAAATGCAAGCGACTTTATCAGATTTGGACATCAAAATCGAAAATGGAGTGTTTGTCTACAAATGAGATTCATTTCAATTCCATAGAGTACATATCCCTTTTAGAACGAGTCGTATTCGATCTTATATATTTCATGGAGCTTTATTATCAGTACATTTAACGATAGCACAGAGTTACGCGTAGAATTATCGATTTTATACTGAAAATTGTTCCTTTAGTTATAAGGATGAAACGAATGAAAGCCGCGAACTTAGTAAGATTTTTCAGCAATTTAATAAAGCCATGACCAGACATCCTGGTCTGCAAACTTTTCAGATTGAACATAATGAAAGGAAAGTACGAAAAATAGGAGAAATGAGTAGTTTATATTAAATTGATTAATCTAATATTAATATTGGAAGGTGAGTTAGGTAACCAAAAGAGATAGATTTGGTCATTGTCAGAGTGAAAGATTATTGAATTGGCTAAAACCTGGGGAAAGGGAAAATATGGGGCTTGGGTCCATTTGACTGACTGATTGATAGGTGAGTGGGGTGAAAGATTGCAGGGATTAAACAATTAAGACTTATTTATTTACATGTAATGCCCCCCGGGCATCTCAATGCATGATAGACGATGCATAATAGACAATATTTTAAAAATGAAAAATAAAAGTCAAAATACGTAAGTTCAGTCAAATTCAAAACCTCATCAAAATATTTTCCAAGAAAAACATTTTATGTTTCCAATCAATAAGACCGCTGTTACCTTTGGATTAGTGCCTGTTTTGAAATTGAAGACTCAAATGTTTCAAAAGTGGGGTTCTATTAACCAAGTAACTATACTGCTGAACTTGACCCTCATTTTCAGAAAAACATACCAGTGAAACAAATATTAATGGTAAAAATATCCATTCTAAAATTATTCATGATCTTTATTTACAGCCAGTCAGTTCTGGGAAGCAATTTTAATGAGTGTTATTTGAACGCGACTTCCAACTGCCCCCAAATTTCGTGGAAGTTAGGGTCCGACTGGGAACTTGTACAGAATGATGTTTTCAAATTATGCGAGAAAGGTGAGAAACAAAGATTTTTTATTACTTTCGAAATTGACCCATTTATCTACCATATATATATATATGACAGTGGCATTATTTCTGATTCATAGTCCGCAAAAATGAACTCTTCTGCTCTAAGGTAACAATTTTGCCGATAAAAATATCCTACCCATCATTGGAAAAATTGGACTCTTCCACTGAAATTAGTTGAGTAAGTTCTCCAGGAAAAACAAATGTCTTGTTCAACGAACATGTTGGGATCAAAGACACAACAATCAAAATCGAGGATGCAGGACTAGAGGAAGTAGACAACTACATCCAAGACAATGGATCTCCATGAAATCCACAAAAGAAGAAGAAATCAAGCGAAGAATCACTCTAGGATGGCAAGCTTTTGGTAGAGTAAGCTCAACCTAAGTAATCCAAAGAAGTAGGGTCTACAACCAAACCATCCTCCAGATAGTCACCTATGGAGCTTAAATATGAAGCCTAATCAAAAGATTGACCTTCAAACTGACAACCATGCAACGTATACACGAGAGAATCATGCTCAACATAACATGAATAGTTCACAAGAGAGCACAATATATCAAAAGAAAAAAACAGGATTCTGAGATATCATAGAATCTATTAGAAAACTTAAATGGCAATGGGCGGGTCATGTTGCGAGAATAGCAGACAACTGCAGTACATCACGTAATGGTGGCCAACTAAATATAAGAATTAGATAAGTTCATAAAGAATTGGCTCTGCGACGCTCATGATAGAGAGGTCTGGTGAATCTTGGAGAAGGTCTATGCCCAACAACAGACGCTAAAATGCCGCTACTGATGATATGTAGTACGAATGATTACATATATTACCAGAAAAAAAGCATTACTTATGAACTTACTGGTCGAGTCGAAAAATTGTCCTTTGACTAAAGAAACAATGCAATCAATGGGATACTTCGAAAACATGACGTATTTTGGAATTACTGATAAAAGAAATCCGTTTAAAACAAGTTACTAAAACTTCTTTCCAGTGACCATGTATTTTATTAATCAAAAAAAGGTTGGTCTGTATAACGTCTCTAGGTATTGCAACTGAATTTTTGATCACTACAAAATAAATTATTTTAAAATGTCGAGTTAATGTTGTGCTGTCTTCTACAATATACATGTGTGTTACTGTGTTTTAGCAGTTGTATATTTAGATGGAAAAACTAATGAGATTTTTGTTTTATTTTTTGTTCTTGAATGTTGAACTTGCTTGAAAGCTTGCTGAACTTTATACCCCGGGCGGTAAAGTACTTGGTTGCAAGCGTGAATTTTGTCTCGGACAAACTAACAACTACACATCCTGATAATTAAAATTCTTTTTCTATTGATTTGAAAACTTAAACTCGAATCGAAGCCCTTGCAAGAACATGTGTTTGAAACTCTTTCCAATTTCACGCATAATTATTACTTTTTCTCTTTTTGAAAATATTTTAGCTAAAGACTTTCAACTTTGTTCTATGAAATGGGGCTCGCCGCAGACATTTTTAATTAATAAAAATGTGTTAATGTTGTTCATTGATTATTTGCTTGTTTAGAAGCCATACTGAGTAATCTCTGATTTTATTAATTAACAAAAAAATATTAATTAAGTTTTTCATTGATGCTTGTTTGTTTAAACGTGTTAACTCTTGAGGAGGGGAACTTACACCTGATTTGCTCAAATTTTCACATTTTTTCATTTTTTTTTTACATCGTCTTATAGAAAAATTGATTTTCTTTCGAACGCTACTTGGAAATAATGCCTTTGAGAAAGATATCTTATAATTGGCGCCGTTGATATGTAGGGTATCATATACAGTCTGACACCAGCAGCTGTAATCATTTTTTTATTAAAATAATGTTTATAACATGTAAATATTGTATGCGAAGCATAAATGATGTAAATACAATGTGGAATAAATAAACGTAATATACATAAGATTTTTTGGTTATATAAACTTGAAAACGAGTTTTTCAAAACTATATTTTTTCGAATTTAGGTGAGCCTCCCACCTTATTTATGAACCGATTTCCGTAAAATAAACACTATTTTGTTGACAGGACATTTATGAAAGAATTATTTTTTTCTTTCAAATTCGAAATTTTGGTTTATTTCTTTTTCTTTTTTAAAAGTAACCCCTTTTTGAAAGAACACTCCCTAGAAAAATATGTTTACTCAAAAATATTCTAAAATTGAAAAAAAAGAAGAATGATTGAGTAAATTGATGGAAATCGTTTTTTATGGTGATCAAACGTGATAAAAACATCTGTCAAATTAACAGGTAGCTAAACAAATAACAGGCATACTCGAAGCAAACAGAAACATAACAACAGACAGAGACAGAATTGTCGAACGCGCTAAGAATTTTACCAGGAACTCTTCTCTTCAAAACATGGACAGCAAAACAACGACCAGGATATGTAAGATGCTGACAGTCAGTTCAAGGATTTCCCAGAAGTTACACCATGGGAAGTAAAGCAAACCATTAGACAAACGAAAAGAAGAAAAACCCCTGGATCAGATAACATTATCGATCTGCTAAAAAAAGCTGGTAAGAACGTCAACAAAAATCTAGCTATTCTATTCAACTTGTGTTTAGAACAGAGTAAAGTCCCAAAAGACTGGATCACTGCGATCATAACGTTTCTGCATGAAAAGGAACCCCAAAAGACTCCAGCAACTACAGACCTATAAGCCTACTCAACAGCGTATACAAACTTTTCACGGAAATCATCACCAACCGGATAACTAAAACACTAGATGAAAAGCAATCACGAGAACAGGCTGGATTTAGAAGTTTCTCGACCATGGACCATCTTCGTTCAATAAACCAGCTGAAAGAGAAAACAGCAAAATACAAAATGCCACTTGCTGAAGCATTTATAGATTTCAAGAAGGCATTCAACTCCGTAGAAATTCCCGTAGTCATGAAGGCCATCACTTTACAAGGTGTAAACCCTATATACGTCAAAGTACGGCAACATATATACAATCACAGCAACTACTTCATTAAGCTACATAAAGACTCTGAACTGTTCCAGCTCCAAAAAGGAGTAAGGCAAGGTAATGCCAGCTCACCCAAACTCTTTACAGCCTGCCTCTAGATGATCTACCGAAACCTGAACTGGGAGAATAGAGGAATCAAAATAGACGGCGAATATTCGAGCAACCTCAGATTTGCAGACGACATCGTCCTTTTCGCAGAGAACCTACACAACCTTAACCTAATGCTAGATGATGTAGACGAAGAAAGCAAAAAAGTTGGCTTACACATGAACTTCGGTAAAACGAAAATCATGCGCAACAATCTCATTGAGAATAAGAGCATAACTGTCAAGATCGAAGATGCAAAACTCGGGAAGGTAGACCACTGCATCTACTTAGGACAACGAATCTCCATGAGATTCTCGAAAGAGGAGGAAATCAAGCAAAGAATCACTCTAGGATGGCAAGCCTTCGGCAGAGTAAGCTCGAATAAAAAAACAGATGATCGTAGTAATCTAAAAAAGAAGAGTATACAACCAATGCATTCTCCCGATAGTCACTTATGGAGCTGAAACAAAGAACCTAACCAAGAGACAGACTTGCAAACTTAGAAGCATGCAATGCACGCATGAGAGAATCATGCTTCACTTCACATGAAGACATCACAAGACAGCACAGTATATCAGGAAGGAGACGGAAGTCGGAGACATCATAGAATCTATCAAAAAATTTAAATGGCAATGGGCAGGCCATGTTGCGAGAATGAAAGACAACCAATGGACATCACAACTCAAAACATGGATCCCCAGAGATCACATGTGAAACGGAGGCCGACAAAACACGTGATAGAGAGATGAACAAGACGAATGTAGAAAATACTGGCTCTGCAACGCCCATGATAGAGAATTGTGCAGAATCCTGCGGAAGTTCTATGTCCAACGACGGACGTTAGAAAAATGATGATGATGATGATGATGATGATGATGATGATGATGATGAAGACAAAACAATTTATTAGGTATGAGTTCCCTCCTCAAATGATTTTATGGAAAGGGTGAATTTGGACGAGTTAACTCGTCCAAAGGATGAATTACTCAAAATTACAAGAAATCTAAGAACTGTTTGCCTAATTGATTTATGAACATGGAGATAAAATAACGAACGTCAGTGTTGCACGTTGAAAGCTCGATTGCTCGTTATTTGTGAGGCAGATTCAGATAGGCTGAGCCATTTCCTTTCTCTGAAAAAGTCAGTTACCTAAATATGCTTATTGTTAAACTTCTATTCAAGTTAAAGCTGATTTTGTTTTTCCGTCGTTACGACCAGAGCAAAAATAAACATCGGTACTCATACAAGAGCGAGGTCCAACGATGCAGACATTACCGTAAGTAGATTTTGAAAGCTGAAGCGGCTGCAGAGAAAAAAAGTAAATCAGAGTAGAGGAGAAAAAGTATAACCCTTTTGTAAGAGATTATTTTCGGGTACATCCAGCTTTGAAAATTTTTAAAAAATCATTGAAGGGGATCAACTTTTTGTTTTCATAGATGGCCCCTATTCTTGTATGAATATCTAATTCTTACCCAATTTAGGGGACAGGGGACAACTTGTCGTTTTTACCATGTTTTTTTTTTATGTTAGAATAGAAGTAGGAAATTCTTGCGACATGGCCAGCCCGTTGTGTTCTGAATTTTTTTAATGGATACTATGAGGTCCCTAACGAAGCACGGATAACCGTTAGCTACTAGATTTTATTATATGAATTTACCTTAGGTTTGTTTGTTTGTTTTTTTTGCGCTAAAACCTTTCAAAACAAACTCACAGAGTCGAAATTTGGATATATTATCGTTTAGACAAATAGCTTATAATAAATTAGTTGTTGAGTTGAAACTAATGTTTAATTTTATTTGTTCATTTAATTGTCTATGTACACTTGGATCATCATCTGATATTTGCATACAATGTCTTTCTGGAAGGCTCTCTGTCTAACTTACCATATACGAAAACTTCAGCTCTTTTGGTCTGTCTTCAAGGGGTTTAGAACAAAAAGATTAAACAGAAGCTTAATGCTTATAAGTTTTCTTTACTTCTACAAAATTTTTAGCAGTTATTTTACCCAGCAGAAACAAAGATAACCACTCTAACTTTGATTTTATGAATTTAGCTTTGGTTCATTTTCTCTGCTATAAAACTCTTGGAAACAAACCCAGAGAGCTGAAATTTTAATATGTTGTAGCTTAGACATAGAGCTTCAGATAAACTGTATACTGAATGTAAATCAATGTTTAAATCATTTTGTTCATTTAATTATTAATGTAGACATTGATCATTATCTGATATTGGCGTGCTGTGCCTTTTTGGAAAGCTCTTTGTCTAATTCACACCATATTAAAATTTCAACTCAGATCTTGACCTGAAAATTGATTCAAGTCAAATGCGCAAATTTTCACATTACACCGTTATCAAAATGTAATTAAATCAATAATTTTTTTCAAATTTTGTGGTCTTGCAATTAACTTATGTGTAGTTAAACGGGTCTAAATTCTATATTTCATCCTTGTCTTGATAGAATCAAAATGAATTGTCAGAAATGTAAAGTGAACTTTGGCACCTATGACTTGAATCACTTTTGGAGATCTGGCTTCTACATTTGATCCAGTCAGTCATTCAACTAAATAGAAAGAGTCAAACATTTATGCATTTGGACAGCTCAAGTCATGTGCATAACTGACATCGAAAAACGCCAAGAAAACCCGAGAAGACCACGTGCATAACTTTCAACAGTGTTAGGTTCCACTAAGAGTAGTAAACATACTCCTTTTAGAGCTACAAATCAACCTGCTAAAAGTCGGTTTTATTATGAGACACCCCGTGTGGCTGTGAAATTATATCCATTTCTTCTTTGTTGATGCACACAATAGAATGTACAAAAGTTATAAAAGTCTCAGTTTGCCAGAAAGCATATTTTATCTATATTATTTATAATTTTTCACTATAATGATCACCGTGGCCCAGTGGGAGAGTATTCGCCTCCGATTCGATGGCTTGCTCATTGCCATTTGAGTTTTCTAGCGGATTTAATGATATCTCTGCTTCCTGTTTGTTTCTCTCATATACTGTGCTGTCTTGTCATATTTCTCTCTCTCTCTCTCTCTCTGATCTCTCTTGTACACGCTGTATGGTTCTCAGTTTCAGAACCAATCTTTGCCTTTTTTTCCATGTTTCAGCTTCATAGGTGACTATCGGGTGGATGCAGTGGTTGTAGGGACGATAATACAAATAAATATAAAAGTATCGGTTTGCAAGAAAGCATATTTTAAATTCATTCATATTTTTTTACTCAAACGATCACCATGGCTCAGTGGTTGAGTATTGGGCTGATGCATCTGTTGTAGGAACGATGATACATATAAGCATAAAAGTATTGGCGTGTCAGAAGACATTTAAAAAAAATTACATTATTTACATTTCTTGCTGAATACGAATTAATAATTCGGGACGATTGTTTCTTTTTCATTACGGAAGTAGGTGCACTCTTTTCATGTCCACTTGTATATAAGATTTTTTTGTTGCGTGTAACCGACAGCCCTGGAGGCGTTACGCAGTTACTTAGACTAACATAAAGAGCTTTATTATATTATTTTCTATCAAATACATCCAGGAATATTTGTCTTTGTCTGCAATTATTGTTTGTTTATCGCTAATAATAGAAACCCGAAATAGTTGCCCGGAGGAATTCTGGTGCTTATTATATCCTGTATTTGATACTTCTTTTTTGTTATTGCAATAATTGTTATTTATATATTTTTTTAATCAGTGTGTCCTGGTTTTGTGGTTAGAACAACCAACGTGTCTCGGTGTACGCACAGGATGAGAAAGGACCCGGCACTTATGACCAATTTCGACTTGTTTTGCAAGTGAGTTCCATTTCTCCTAATTACCGTATCATCTCCTGTATAGGTCGAGTTTTAAAGACTTTTGAACGTTTTGAAGAGAAGATATAAGCATCTTCTTTTTTTTATAGCGAATATTGACATTAAAATCCAGCATGGATCTGAAGAGTACTTCTCAAACATTCAGGGATCTTTTAACCCATTGTATAATTAAGGTTATAACTAAACGCAAAAACATATCTGTACTTGGTCTAAAAACTTTTAAAGTTTCATTGTTGAACATGTAATGAAATTGTATAACATATTTTTGTCATGTGAAAGTTACGCCTGTCAATTTGAGTCACTGCAAATTGTGTTCTTAATCAAAATAGCTACCCTATGTACTTGTGTATAGGTCGGGTTTTGAAGACCAAATCTGAAGGCAAAAATCGGAGATCGACTCTTACCTGAGTAATACCTATGTAAGGTTGGAATTTGAACATAATGGAAAGGACTAGAAGCAACCATTGGCTTGGAAAAATGAAAAATATCTAATGATTACAGTCAGCAAATAATGAACATTTCAACGTTTCCCAAATAAGATATAAGTACTCCCCTCAGGACCTCACATACTTTTCCCAGCATCCATTCCCTCTCTAAACAGTCAGCAAAATCTTCTTTGTTACGTTCACTTTAATCTCGTCCAAGGTCTGAAATCTCTTTGGGAAAGACATAAGGAGCCAGACCCGAACTGTATGCTGTCTGAAAAAACTGAGCGATGCAATGTTCTATCTAAAAGCCCCGCACAAGGCGTGAGGAAAAATTCGGCTTTGTCATTGTGAGAGCGAAGATATCTCAGTACATAAGCCGACTCAATGGCGTACATATTCTATCAACACTGACGTCTATTCCAAATTTTGCAATCGTTTATGATATAAACATTTGCTAATTGACGGAAGGAACGATTTAGCTTACCTGTTAAATTTCCACCATATGGTAGACTGGTTTTCGAAGAGTAAAAAGCGCTGATCACTCTTCAGATGAGATGAATGGAAGTACAATTTCTGCTAACTTATTTTCCACGAATTGTTCTGGCTCTGGTAATGGTGAGCTAGCGATATGTTCAGGGATTTATATCAAGAACAAATATTACTGATCCCCAAAGAATTAGTCACCTACGCATCTTTACAGCTCTCTTCCAAAGAATATTACCCACGAGCAGTAATGGCGAAGTTCTGTACTAAATTAGGTCCACGCACGCGATCAATTTCTCTGGAGTCTTGGTGAGTATCTCAGATATCGTCTTTGCTTGATGAAGAAAAGAAGAGGAGCTCCCCTTTGCATTGCTCGTGAATATGCACGCACGCACACACGCATATATATACACATATATATACGTGAATACACACACACATATATATACATATATGTATATGTATATGCGTGTATATATATATTCATATAAATATATATATACATGAATATATATTCATATACATGTATATATATATATATTCATATGCATATATATGTATTTATATACATACATATATATATACACATGCACATATATATACATATACATATGTATACATATATATATACATGTATATAGATATGTACATATACATACGTATATATATACATTCGTATATATACATATACATAGGTATATATGTACATATACATACGTATATATATACATACGTATATATATACATATATATATATAAATACACACACGCTTATATATATATGTACATATACATATGAATATATATATATGTACATACATATATATATATATATATATTCATAAATATATACACGCATTTATATATATACACACATATAAACACACATATACACACACATATATATGCACACATATATATATAACCACACATACATATGTATAAACACACACACACACACACACACACACATATATATATATATATATACTAACAACAGATATCTCCGTGCGCATTTAAAACTTGATTGCATTCCTTGAAGTCTACTGGTAGGAAATTAAAAATATTAGTAGTGTGTTGACTTACAGTTGCTTGCAAAAGAAGTCGGTTCCATTAGGAGACGGCAATTATGCAGCCTTTCCAGATAGCTTCTGGTTGGAAATCAATTAAAAAATATTGACAAGTTTGGTTTGTCACTCAATAAAAAGCGTCATATGACCGACCTGTTTTGGCAGCATATCGTATTGCGGGATGATCAATTATAATTTTTAAAATGGTGTACTTAATGAAAAATCTAGTCCTCTCGACTTTTGATGGAACACTGAAAAGTTTGAATTTTCAAAGAATACTTCCGAGCTCAAACCAATGGTCAAATTTAGCAAGAGCTAACATTGTAAATTGAACCCCACAGAGATCTGTCTACATAAGAAGGGGTTTATTTTTAAATTTTCAGCTCTCTAGCCCCATCGGTGCTGTCGGTAAATGTGTCACACACATTCATAAACAGGTAGCCAGCATGCAAGGCAGAATCACTTGGAAACCGAAGAAACCTTTGTTGACATTTTTAGTTGACGGTTTCGAATAGTAGGTTGATAGTACGATTTAATTTCCTATTCCTTTAGAAAGCAAAATTGTATCTTTTGCAGTGCGATGAACACAACTCTCCAATGTGCTTTAAACGAAGCTGACGGATGTGCTTTCTACACAGATATTGTGAGATCCCTTCTACCAAGAGATGCTGAGGCCTTCTCTATTTCTGTTTGCCGCGAAGGTGAGTGACTGACAGAGTTAATTAGATACATTAATACATCGACGACTGGGACATCATTGATTTCTATTTATGTAGTCTATATTTACATTGGCAGTGCACGCCACTATTGCAATATCCAGGACTAGATCAATTGGGTAATAAAAGTAGAATATGCTTTGCCCGACGAAATATTTTGCAGCGTGTAAGGATCAAGTTTGGTGAGCGCTGAAATATTACAGGAGAGTCCCAAAGCTCTCCATTCTGTTTGGTTTATAGGTTTAATAGATGCATTGACGGTATCTCCATAACAGGGTCTGTACGTCTGACGGTCGGTCCATCCCCAATTTGTTCGAAATCTATTTTCGGCACAAGACGAAAAGAATATTTTTAGTCCTACATCTTCACTGTACTTTGACTTGGGTGATGTAACTAAATTGGGTTTACGTTTCCATCCGTTACACCAGGTTTTAGGAGAGGGGTTCAATTTAATATAAAAGCACAATGTAGAATCAGATCTTCACTGTATGGTACTTGAAATTATATCATTCAGAGATTTGAAAAAAATTCTCTGGTGTCAAAAAAGTCAAAGTAAAAAAAACGATCTGATCGGACTTTCTTTCTTCAGGAAGTTTTTTTTTTTAACCTAAAATATTCGTGCTACATAGAAGCTTTTCGTACAGCCATCATCCAATATTACGCGGTTCGCAATATCATAGACGCAGTTATTAAATTGTTACAGGCGTCCCCGATATTGCACTTTTTGCAATACATACATTTTGTACAGATTGAAGATATTTATCATATTGATACAGGTATCCCCTGATATAGTGCGGTTCATGGTGTATGTATATATTGAATGTAAATCCACTCAACCTGTCACAGAATAATGATGTAAGTAAAAAACTAGTTGCATAGTAATACTGGCAGGTGAAATGTGAACGCATCGTTGGACTAATGTCATTGTTTTTTAAACAAAGAGGTATTTTTTTTCTTCTTCATATTCCGTATATTATGATACTGATACAAATTATATGTAAAATATATGGATTCTACCAAACTTGTACGTTCTTTCGTTATTTTACATAAAAATTATAGCAAGCCTACTCTACACACTATAAAGTCCAGTCCCTTCCAAATATACACATTTGGGCCGGACACGGTCCTAATAAACCTAATGGTCGTTACATTTGAATGAGAATTTCTGCACCCCTCCCCTGATGTTACATTACTTCAAACTGCCTAGTAAATTGATAAATTGATAGATATATCTAAACAGACTGCAGCGTATATGCTCACATAGACTTCACTATCTTTAGAAAAATAACTACTTGCAAGATAGCACTTAAGCGCAGTGCAAACAGTACTGCTGCATAAAATCCCAAGACTTTGATCAGGATAAAACCTTGAACGATGTGGTTCTGAACAGTACGGGAAATTTGGGAACAAATCAACTGCACTAATCAAGATATAACTGTACATTTTTTCTATGTAAAGGAGTTATGGCTAAACTTATTTGAGGATTTATTATGTTACTTAGAGATGGATTAATAATTCATGAAGGACTTTACATTGAGTATCATCATTTCATTAATTCAGGTAAAGCCTCGTTCAGCACGCAGGATATCTTCAAGGTGGAGAGCATGCAGTTGGAGTAATGTGCGTAATAGCCTGGCATGTTTTATTACAATCGGAATGATTTTATGTGTTAATGAATTAAAATTCATCTTAATGTTGGCGAAAACTGTACTGCTTAAAATTTAGGGCTGATTTAACACATCAGCAAATAGAAACTCCTGCTATCAAGAAACACGTATAATGACAGTAACCCTGTCAGTCGATTGCCTGCTCCCGGTAGATAAAATTGTCGGACAAAGGCTGCTTACGTCTGGATCCAAGTCTTACCAGAGAGCCTGCTTACGCCATGATCCAAGTGTTGGATGAAGGTGAGCAATGCCAGCTGCTTTGCTTTTTCGATGTGTGCATTTCTCTTGCATCACACCGACGCTGTGCATGTGTATGAATGCAATTCTTTGATGCGAAAAGCCCGTTGTGTTCAGAGGTATGATGATAATCTGCAAGGATAACATTGCACCTGTGAGATGTAACTTGCTTGGTATTTAAAAAGAAAGTTTATTTATAAAAAAAAATTAATCCAAGTTTTATTTTACCCCTCTCCTTAAATGCACGTGTGCTACTCTCCAAAGATCGGACCGTGCAATTAGTTGTACCTTCATTTAAACGACATAATCAAATTGTAGAAAATATTTTGATAGTCGCTGGACTATGCTAGGTATTGAGCTACCTCTCCTACAATCAAATCTCTAACTACCTTATACATTCTTCCTCTTCCTGGCTATTTGTCTATTCAAAATTTTTGAGTCTGTATCGCTCTTAAAATACGTGGCAATTCCCCTTCTCTCTTTCTAAGTGCGTGTCCCATCCCAACGTACACACATGCTCATACGTACACCTGTGTGCCACTTATAACACACACTCGTACGCATAAGTCCACACACTTTCTGCTAACCCTTGACCCCGCCTGCTATGTTCGATAAAAACATATACTGACCAGCCTGCAACTCTAGAGGTGTTATCTTCTCAATTATTCCTTTGTTTTAAACTGGAGCTCAGAAAAGGTCAAGAGCATTAGGATTAGAGGTTGGGGTTAGGGTTAAGGTTAGGATTAGGGTTAGGCTTAGGATTAGGGTTAGGGTTAGGGTTAAGCCAAATGCTCTGACCTGTTTTCTTGACTTGGGAAAACAGAAAATAGAAAAATGCACATATGTTATAAGCACAAGAGAACTCCAAAATTACTAGCTTTGCTTCACTAACACAAATACTAGCAGAAAGACTATTTCCCGACAGGAACCAGTCTATCAATCCCTGTATGTCCACCAACTACCTAAGAAAGCTTTCAATTCTTTCATGTGAAGGTGGTCAAGTCAGGAAGAAGTAAAGATAGCAAGATCGGAAACCAGTGAAGAGGGGAACGGAAGGCTGGGGCAGGAATCACCAATCGGACATCAAGCCTCCCTACTTTTCAGTCCACTCCAATGACCTGGCTTGCCTGACGACGGGTATGCATCCTGGGCCAGGACTAACAGTGTTGCTTGATATTTGTTTTGGAGTTTACTTGTAATCGTGTATGATAGTATGGCATGCAGTACCAGACTCTTCAGTACCTTGAACAATTGTGCAGTTGATTGCTTTTCCATACTGTTAAAAACTTGACAACTACATCAATACTCGTATTTAATAAAACTGCACAATTCAAGACACTGGTGCATTTCAGATTTGTTTTGATCTGTTTGAAACAGCATAGTCACTGAGAACAAAACAAAAAGACCCGGAGAAATGGTATGCACTAAGCCCCATCAACGTTGAATTCGACCCGGGCTACATCGGCAACATCTGCTTTGTTGAAAGTCTTTTCCTCATCTTATTTCCTACTGTGCCTGATAGTTCATTTGAACCTCAAACAGCGGTGTTTTAGACAATAGATAGATGTCCAGAAGACAAAAATCTCTTTCAAAACAGTTCAAGATGATGACAAGAGAAGCCAAACGGTATTTGTTGAGAAGCGTTCCTTTTAATCGAATATCCATGGCATTGATTCGGATATTCAATTACGCAATGCATGAGTTGATACAATTTCCTTAATAATAAAAGGTTCATTAACGCGAAGAATTGATCCAGGCTCAAGCTGAGGGGTCAAGGATGATTCAGTTAAACCTTTCAATGCCATCCTTTCCTCTTCTTCCCAACTTTGATGCTAACGCAGAACTTCTGCCAATCCATTCTACGACCTTCTTCGGGCGTAATATGTGATATCTGCAAGGATAGAGTTGCTCTTTTATCAGCATCTCTCTCAAGTTGGGCAAAGCAAAACGTTATGCGAACATAAAAGGTAGGAAGAAGAAACCAGGCTTGACTGAACCAAAGTTGGTATGTTAATGACTCTTCTCAAAGTTAAGGAAAATACAAGTCAATGCCAATCTAATCTGAGTCTTTTAATACCAATCTCGTTCTTAATCAAGATATTTCCATTCGTACCTATCTTTTGCTCCCATTTGTTCACATCTATCTAAGTTCAAATGAGCTTCTTTCAAGTCGTTTTCAATGCAATTCTTAACTGGAGCCCTCAGTTGTTTTATCGAGCATGAAGAGTAAGCCTTGGATGAGAATCGAACTCACACCCCTCATTATTATCAAATGTAAACGCATGAATCAGCCAAAACTTGGAGTCTTCAAAACCGATAGGCGAAGGTGGCCTGGTGTAAACTAAACTCTGGTAATGGAGGTGTGAGTTCGATTCTTCTGAGGTAAAACTAGACGAATTCAATAAAAAAAAAAAGAACCATAATGTGTCCACCATCAGTGATACGATAAAGGGCAAGTAGTCTTTCTTTGATTCAGTTGATTCTCATGCTTGTAAAATATTCTGATTTGGAATATTCTGCAAGTCTTATTTTTAACAAAAATGGTAAATTACCATTTTGAGCGTTTTGGGCCATATTTGGAGTTATTCTGTTATGACTTCATTTTGGTCTTTGTGCAGCAGCAGTTAACATGATCGAAATATATATCTTCTTTTAATTCATCATGACTTTCATGACGCCACGCCTTTTAAAATGTAAGTTGGACCGACAGGCCGGCCGAATAGCGTCTTAGTGAGATGCGTGGACCTATCGAATGAAATGTCAGTGCTATTGACAGATAGTTTCACGACAGTAAGTAGCAAAAGTAGCATATACTGCGGGCCCTGCAATTTCAAAGGCCCTGCGCTGAATGCCAACAAGTAATCATTTTCCGATTCAGAGATTCAGCACTTGCTTTCTGTCTATAATACCCTACTTCTCTCGACTTTAATGAATGGCTGATTGTTTAAGGTCGGCGATTTTAGCCAATCTCCACTTTTAATCGAGATAATTATTTCACTGCAGTGATCGCTGGGAATGTTTTATGAGATACATATACAACGCATAAATATGAAGATATTTGAAACTGGGGTCAGAGCCTCAGCACAAAGAACAAAACTGAAAAAAAGATAGTCGTAATATTACTGAAATGACATCGTATTATCTGGCTGTATAACAAATGAAAAACATTGATCACTCTGAAAGTAAAAGATGTATGTATCTGAATGTTTACAGAAGTAAATGTTCTTACGCTCATCAGGGCAATAACTGTCTCTGCCCAGGCTTCACATATCGCTAGTTTCTCCTCGTCTCGGAAATTCTGCGAAGTTTTGCGACATGTGAAATAGACCTAGGGGTGTGAGCACCCAAAGTGGTGTCATTCACCTCACCATGTGCTATTCAACCCATAGCTGTGGAGAGGAGTCGGATTCACACCTTCCTCAATGGTATTAATACAAATCTCACTTGGAGTTGGAAGTCCACTCGCCCAGTCCATTTTCAGCTCTGTTAACCAATCGGCTAATGGCACTTTAAATGTTAATCTGTATTTACTTTCATTGGGTCGCTTCAATACCTATACACTAGCCTAATTCTGTCCTGAGAACTATGCCAAAGGAACACAAAGCGAAAACCGGTTGCAATTCACAAGCCAAAGTTAATTATTCTTGACCCTAATTTGTACGCCAGTTCAATCTCCTTAAACTTCTCCCACTATTGTCTCGAAGATTCCTCATCGTCAATATGTTGTATGGAAGATTTACTCGGATTTAGACCTGAGATTAATTGAGTTTGTTACCAGTAACACATACTGTAGTGATCATAGTCTTGAATTTGATGCTACATGGACAATGCCCAAACAGGAATGAGTTGTCCTGAGGAGTTACCATCAAGTGACAAATATACTGATCTGACCAACTCACTCACAGTAATGTGTCTATTGCAAGCTATTCCATATTTCGTATACACAGTTCTTTTTCCAATGTTAATAGTAATCATCTTATAGCTAGCCAACATTTACCCAAGAGATATTCCATTAAATTTCATGAAAACACATTGAGTATATATTGTACATAGTTTTAAACTTAATTCTTAAGAATATACCACAAAAGTCTGTTGTAATTTCATAAATCAATCCTTCCATATATCTATGCCATTTCCTTCATATCTATTCACATATATTATATCCTTAATTTATATATTGGTATAGAACACCTGTTCAGGTGCAACTGTTTTGTTCTAAGAATCATAAACTATTGTTTGTTGGTTTGATTCTAATCTAGCGTTCTGGCATTCATTGTGGGATTATGTTGATTATAAGTCGAAATTTGGAAACATTTGAAAGTCTAGATGTTCTTCGAATCACTGGGGCATGCGGTTTATAAGAGATGCTTCGTATGAAATCATGTATTTATACATGCGTGTTTGCAAAATTCCCCGCTTATAGCTCATCAAAGGTATCGCAAGGTTAGGTACACACGTGCAATTGTTTGTAAGACCCACTTGCGGTCTACCAGGTCTATTGAAGCTGTGCTGCTTACAGCACAAGGAATTCACAAATTGTCATCCATCTAGGTACTGCCCAGGCTAGATGTTGCTTTGTTGATATTACGAGAAAGTATTGTATTCAACATCATTCGACTGTAATCCATTAGCCTCAGAGAGAGGTTCACCAATTCCAGTCCTTCGCAGAAAAGCATTGGGTACCATTTAAAAAGTATTTAGTATGACTTGGTGGTGAATTGCCTACCGAACCTGGAGCAAGCACTCTACTACTGAGCCACATTGATCGCTAGTATTGACTTGACAAAATTTTGGGAAATTCTGTCAATTAGAAATCACGTACGAAATCTGTCACTGAGACTAATAACATAGGTTCCTTCAATCTTTAAGTGGGTCTAGCTGTGTATCTATGTGTTGCAAACACAGGCCATAAGAATAGGTCTACAGGGCTGGAAATTTAAACATTTGCTCTTAATATCTAGAAAGAAAGTTTTCATGTTTCTTGAAAATCCCCTCCTTAAAAACGTTTTTTGGTGGTGGAGGGGAATTCAATTTACCATGTAAGTTTATGCTGAATTTCTTATTAGTTTGTCTGCATTCGCGCTTGTTTTTGACGATTCAGATATTTTTAGCAATCACTGTCCAACAAAATGCAACAGAACGACCTCATTTATTTATCACCCCTTTTTCTAATTTTTGATTGATCATCTCCAACGCGATTTACTGCCAAAATACGTTGATTCCGTGACGGTTTCTATTGAGTGACTAACCAGACATATCTATCAATCTATGCATGTGTAATAATGGATAACAGTATCGAACAATAACCCTGAAGAATCCAAGTCTCTCCGATTCTAGCGAAACTGATGTTCGAACAAGATAGATAATCAATAAACAACAACGAGAAAATAAGATAGACACAGTTCGAGATTCCAAGAAATGAAAAAAAAATATCTCAATAACAATAAAGCATTCTCTGTAAATGTCATTTACCATCTACCATGACAACTACAGCAGAATTTCTGTCAAACTGTATTTTCATTCTGAAATCGATCTGAGGAAGCTATGATGTAGCAAAACGCATTAACGTTATTTAAATTATTTTCCATATTCAAAGACATGTCATAACGTTTCCCTCTTTCTTTCTCATTATCCATTTTCTTTTCAGGAGTCTTTGTATATTGTTATTTTATTTGATAAACGAGCTTTAAATTAGTAACATTTAAATTATTAATTTTTTTCCCGAGTTTAGCCATTTTTGAAGTCAATTCTAGCAATAAAAAACCAACTTTGCAATACTGATTCCTTCCCTTGTTTGACTGCACGATAATTTTGTCGGCAAATTAGATGCTTACACAACCATCCTCAAGACGTTGTCATCAGTTCGTCCATAACTGGTCGTTGCTGTAGAATGTTAAGCATATTTTTGATGCACTATTTCCACCACACCCTGTTGAATACCAGATATTCCAGAGTTATCAACCAAGTAGTCTCCTCCATGGTGGAGCTCTTTGGCCAGCTCCTGAAGTTCATTTAAGGAAAAACCCCTTCCTTGTCAATGAACTTATCATCGATAACAGAGGCCAAATATCATATAGTGAAGGTTTCAGATAAAAATTTAGCTAATAACTATGTGTCAAACTTTGGGCGTATTGATGCACCCTCGAATATATGAGTGCATTGACAGTGCCTCATGGCAGTGCCGTGGTTAGCGAGCTCGACTCACAGATCATTAGTGATCAGTTGTATCTTCACTCGATTCCCATATTGTAGCCTTGTGCTAAAATCAAGCCATGCTTAGTAAAAATCTTCACGAGTGTATAGGCACGAAAGTATGCATATGAATGCTCGCAGGCATGCATGTATGTATCTGTGTATAACAGACGCCCATTCCACCGCAATAATCAGAATATGAAATTGACCAACAAGCTGAGAATACTCAAAAGATATTTGTTGTTTCAATATTTGTTTTTTTTTAGTTCATTTATAACTGTTTTAGGAAATCCCTGAAGTATTCTTGACATTTTTCTTCTCGTCGTCGTCGTCGTCGTGGTTATCCTTCGAGGCCGGGATGAGGGTGTTCATTACACAGAACAGTGGCGCCTCCGCTTGTATTTCTTTAACGTGCACTTGTTATTGCACTCTAAGAAGCAGAAGACACTTTACAAATCAACCAGTGATTCCAAGGATAAAAACAAACGGAAGACGATTGAAGCTGGTGGATCTGATATATCGACCAAATAATATTGGGCACGCTGGTTCTCTTGCAATCACCGAGATAAGGCAACCTATAGCCTGGCCAATGCCTGTATGGGTGACTCCCTTGGCATACCAAGTGCTGTAAGCAGTTGAGAATTGTAAAGGGTCGCCATTGAAGATCCCGTTGAATCTTCTAAAGAGAAAACCCATCTCTACTCTACGCTGATTAACGTAGGCCGAACACCCACTTTCCTTTACCCCTTCAGCCTCTTACTGGTCTGGCTACGAGGGATCAGGAATATGTAACTTGATTTTAAAAAGCCGTTCGTTTTTTTTCTATTTTTTGTCCAAAATGTGTACCCACATCTCTATAAGACGCTATCTGGTCGGTCTGTTCGTCCCATTTTCCTTAAATAACAGAAACGGAATGAAAAAGTAAGATATTAATAAAAGGTATGGCGTAATCAGATTTTTTTTACTAGCTGCTAATGATTGCATAATAGAAAAAAAGCACCAAATAGCCAAAAAGCCAAAAATGTATCGAAAATAATAGAAAATTTAATATCGCTGTAATTAACAAGTATGGGAATCAACTGAATCAATTAGAGACTACTTGCTCTTCTACCCCTCCTCTTCCTCCTGCTACTGCTACCATGGATGTTGGACGTGTCGTTGAACTTATGGTTCTTGTTATTTTTTATTACTCGTTAAAAACACTGTTCTCTTATAACTTCGAAAATATGGTCCCTTTTCTTTGAATGTTCTTTACTGCTTAGTTGAATAGTAGTGAATCATCTGTTAGTTCAGTAAGGGAAATGTTTTTTTTTATTCAAATGAAGTAAACATTTTAGGATGGACACAAGAAGAACTTGGAAATAAAAAAATATTGCTTAAGATTCAATAGATGACGAGTATAACTTTTAATAAGATTATAATGGATTCTCTATTATGTGTTTCGTATACAAATTTTATCTATTCAATCGAGAAAATATTGAAAGAATCTTCTGATTCTCTGTATAGTTTTTTCTTGCCTTGCAGTGTAATTTTTCAACTACGGCTAAAGTCGACAGTTTTCAGAACGAAGAAAAGTCCGTGTTGAGACAAATTCTCGAATTGGTTGACAGTGTTAATATGAATTAAGTGACCCGAAGAGAATATAGTTAGAGAGGGATAGACAGTGTTATTTTTAATCGATCCATAGCGTCGGTAAAGATAGAATGATACGGTATAGAGAGCAGGCAAAGAAAGAGTCATATATGTTTTTCGTCACACAACGTCATATTCCTGCTTTTTTTAAAATATTAATTCCCGAAAGAAGTACAAAGAAGGAAGAGAAGAGAAAGACAGACGGACAGAAAAAAAGAAGACCACAGTGCTTTTATACACTTCATATATATATATATCTTTATTGCATTTTGGACGATATTTTTCGGGGTTTTTTTTGCAATGCAATCATCGTTTTTGTTTCGAACGTTTTAGCTTTAAAACTCTAAAGCAAACAAATATTTTTTTTTCTGAAATAGACGTAAACAAGTATTGTCAAAAATGTATATAAAACTTCGCTGTTCTTGAACCAAGTCTGTTTTTTAAATTCTTGTTTTGAATAAAGATATCAGCAACTCTGTAGGAGAGGATTCATTCATTCTTTTGTCACTCACAGCCAAGTCAGTCAGAGGGCTTAGGGTGTAAGGGATGGGGTTATGGGCAACGTTATTGATCGAAATACAAGGATTGGTCTTCAGGAGCATTGACAGGATCGCCTCTTTACAAGATACCCACCTACTTACAGATAAAATCGAATGCTCGAAAAGACAATTTTACCGTCGAACTGTTTGAAATTGAAATATCTCTCTGTTTTATTAGTTCAAGAATTATATCAATTCGTTTAAAAAGATAAAATTTGAAGAAAAAATCATCGAAATTTAATATGCTCTAAAACGGAGCGGTTAGCCGAAAAGGTTTGGGCAAGAATATAAAGCGACTCAGATAATGGCTTAAAATATAATATTCCGTTTCTGCTTACATTTGCTAAGTACATGATAGCGTGAGGTTGCATTTTCCTCTAATGTAGACGTTGAAATATTTGTTGACCACGCGTAAAATCATGCGAGGTAACGTGATCAAGAACGGATACAACTGCTCATTTTCATGCTTTTTAGGCCACGTGAGCTTTCATGAGTTCACGTGAATTGACAGCAATATGTTCCCGCATTTAGATTAACATATGCATCACTGGTCATAAAAAATCAAGATCTGCTCACGTGGCCTCACGTTTCGCATATTCTGGTTCTGTACACATTTGCGAAGTAAATAATAGCGTGATGTTACATGAGTTCCTCTTTTCAGACTATGATATGCATTATTAGTGATGAAAAATACATTTGCCTCATTAATCTTTAGACAGTTATTCATAAATAGTTTTACTTTTCAACAATTTCGCCTTTTGGGTGAGTTGGATATGATTTCACGTGACTTGCAGTCGTTACAGCATCTTGGTAAAGCGCAACAGTGATCAGCTGAAGGGAAGGAAGGAAGGGGAAGTAGGGCTTGAGGAAATTCAAGTATATGAGAATGTCATACTCCCTTTTCCCCGTGACAAACAGACTGACCAAGCAACAAGACAACCAACACACACCGTTTTTATTGTAAATATATTATTTCTTTTTTACCTCAGCTAACGGAGTTGGAGGATAATATGTATTACTCCTTGTCTTCCCGTTCATTCCCCGTCTGTCTGTCTATCTGTCCGTCTTTTCACACATCCCTGAATGTTCTCAACGAACTTCAATGGAATTTAGTGCAAGGAAGGGCAATGGTGTAAGGTTGGTCAATAAGGGTGGATCCAGGAATACTCTTTCGATTGAGTTATATTTTCCATTCTCTCCATACATTCATATATTCGCACATGCATATACACGGGGTATATCCAAATGCTCTCAGTGGATTTCAATGACATTCGGTGAAAGAGTAGGCTAAAGAAGAAGTGATCAAATTTGGGGGCGGATCCAGGTATTTGATTTTGATTGAGAGATATCCTCGTTATTCTGTATGAAAAGAGGCTGAAATGAATAGTAAAGAAAATATTAAATTCAAATTTAAATAACTCGATATTTGTGCCTAACGTGAAAATTGTGTTCTCTCTCCCGTTTTTTAAATTATTTCATTGAATCACTGTAGCCTGAGCTATAGATCCTTCTCTCTTTGAGTGTCTATTAGCCTGTCTGTCTTTCTGTCTGTCTGTCTGTCTGTCTGTCTGTATGTATGTATGTATGTATGTATGTATGTATGTATGTATGTATGTATCTATCTATCTATCTATCTATCTATCTATCTTTGTGCGTGTCTATGAATGTGTGGGGGCGCACCTGGTCACATTTTGGGGGCTACAACCTTGCAAATTTGCATGAGTGAATCAATAAGCATTATCTTTTTTTTTTTTCAATTTTAAAAAAAAGAAGCTTTCCGGGGGTTTCCTATGTTATTTTAGACTTACAATACCAAAATCTTGAGCAGGTATTTTAAAGGTAATTTAAGATAGGATATCTATTTTTTCAAGACATCTTTTTTTAGCTGAAAGATTTTTCAAAAGATAATTTTAGATATTTTTCAGATGATTACATCTAGTAGACGTTCAGGTGATGGTGATTTATTCATGCAAAGTAAGGATATTGTATTCACTGCTTTATTCTACTATCTTACATAGATTTTGAATAGAATTGCTGTTAGTTTTTTTAAAATAAATTTTCATTATTTTTTTTTCATTCTGATCTTTTACTTGTAATTACATTATTTGAATTAAACTGATTTAGAAAATACTTAATGAGCATATCTCTGAATTTTCAATCTGAGTTCAATCCCAGTGTGAGACGATAATAATACTACTAATGCTAAGAGGGGAGTGCGGTCAAATATACCCCCGTCGGTTAAAATAAAAGGTTCGGTTCGTTACTTCCCCACACCTACCAGATGATACCTGATTAAGACCGTAGAGTACAACGGCCGAAACGTTGTATGAAAAACAACCAAGACGAAGATGGTCCGAACATTGATAGAAATACTTAATGAGCAGTTTGAGATCGGGGCTTAGATTTCCCATTTGTCCAGGGCTTAATACCAGCTTTCCATGCAGAGGTGTAGCTGGAGATTTGGGGAGAAGTAGGAAGCTTGGCTCACTTTCCTCATCCAGCGTTTTTTCAGAGAATGGCATTGGCAGAACTATGCTCCCCCCATTTGTATCATTTTCTACTCGGTAATGGGTTTTTTTTTTCTTAAATTATAGAATGCAAAACGATTGATGCGTCTTTGGACAAGTTGTCTCGATGCCAGAAACACATGGATTCCATTCTTGCAACTATGGACTGCTCGTGAGTAACCCGATTCAGAATTTTCTTCAAGCTCTTTTTTTGAATGCAATGTAAGTCGGCAGTTTTAAGAACAGTACAAAGATCACGTTAAAACCAGATTTGGAAAGGTTAACACAGTGTTTGTAGTAATCAAGTGATCCGAAGAGAGAGTGGAATGATAGAGATCGACAGCGTTCCCAACAGATGATTTTCTTTAGCGGTCACTCATCGGAATCCTGATCAGGTTGAATGCTATTTAGCTCAGACTAGAATCAAGACTTTCATCGTGGTTCGACCAAGTTGACTAGAGATTCTTCTTTTTTCACTCTTTGTGTCTGAGAAATGAGGTATGTATGTGATACATATACAACGCATGAATACAAAGATATTTGAAACTGGAGTCATAGCTACAGCACAAATATTAAATGAAAATGAAGTAAGACTATTATTGAAATATTAGACATATTTGCCGTATAATCTAGTTGTATTGGAGACGGAAATTTTTAATTCTAATATTTATTGTTTTAATATCAATGAGCATTTTCTTAATTGGGGCCTGTATGCTACAGGCCCTGCACCAATTTGATCTGGTCCTGATTCAATCTTTCATTTCAGGTCGATGGGGATCTTCAAACAGTGTTTACTTGAATCCGGTGTCCCTGGCTGTCCCATTCTAGAGTCTGTGGTGAATGCAACTTATCCATATCATATTTATGGCCCTCTAGAAACAATGTGCAATGGATCTGAAGTGTCTTATCCAAGTAAGTGATAACAGGTCGCCACGTTAGTCAATGGGGTTGACAGATGTGCACCTTAGTGTCCAAGGCAAGCAAAATTATGAAAAGTAGCTGGCCACCAGATATTCATGAAAAATCTGACTCCACATCCAGTAATTTCAGCATTTTTTCGATTTGTATCTAGAAAGTCCCATTATCTCAGGCACACGAGAGGCAGCACCCCCTTGGTGTCCTGCGCGACTGCCCGTGCTGCCAGTACCTTGGGTCATCCCAGACCGTTACCAAGTGTCAATTAAGTATACTTTTTATACAATTCCTCCACAAAGCTGACATATCACATGGTAAGCAATAAATAGTGTCTGCTGTATCACATACACTAAAGACCCCCCCTTTTTCCCCCACCACGTTTTTGGATGGGTCTCACAGGGATTATTTTGTCCCCTTTTCCACTGCACCCTATCCTCACACTCTCCTCTTCTCACCATAAATCACCCTGGATTACGCTCTAATCCTGCACATGTTAGGGATATTTTGAATCCTTACCTCCGCTGCAATGAACCGTCTGAGAGAAGGCAAATACAGTCACAAACTAATATATATATATATATATATATATATATATATATATATATATATATATATATATATATATATATATATATACCTCTGGGTCTGATGCGATGGTTTCGATCCTACCACGTGGTACTGGATGGGATATTGGATAGTCTATAGCCACACTGAGGAGTTGTAATGCAACAAAACAGCTGTTTGTGGATGATACGATTATCAATTATATATATATATATATATATATATATATATATATATATATATTTTATTATTATTATTAAGAAATGGATATATGATCCGTCATATATATAAAGGAATGGATACATGATTAGACAGAATGATTATGATTTACGTTATATCATATTGAAACTATTTTAAATGATCTACCGTTATTATACGGTGAGTGCATCATTTGGTGTCCCTCAATCGTGGCCTTGTACCAGACAGAGCTAAACTTGATAAATAGTTACTATGACCCAATAAAAGGGAAAACGTTGATAATTATAGTTTAGCTTCCTTCTTCCTGTCATCAACTCATGTTTGCAAAAACGATGTTGAAAAAATAAATCCTCCCTCTTCCGTATTCTGCGAGGGTCTAATATTAGAATTTGAAAAGAGAACCCATACAACAATCCTGCGAAAGAAGGTTCATCTCAGTGGTTAAAATGAACGGTAAAGTACCAAGTCAATGTGGGGAGTTGAGACTAGTAATTATAGTACATCTAATGCTATTTACTGACATTCTGAAATAACAAGTATATATTTGTTCAAGTAGATATTTGTAAGAATAATTCAGCCTTTGGGATTGTTTCTCACCTAGTTGTGCATGTCTATTTATGGCGAATTTCTTATTTTTCCATCAAATCCTCGAGGAGCCAAGGCCCTTGGTCCCAAATCTCTAGTTTGGCCCCTGGAAACAGATCTTGAATACATAAGTCTTCCTAAACTCTCACGAATGAAAGTTTATCCAAATGGTAAGAGTAAACAAAGCTGTACCAGAAAATTCAGAAGCGTAGCCGGAGAGGGTGTTGTGGGACTTGTGGAAAACGCCCACTGAGGGGAGGGGGGCTCTAAAAGCTTTAAAATACTAGTTTACCAACTACATTTCAACTGAAAAATCGCACAAAATGTTCGAGGGGGACACTCATGAATCCAGCTCCCTTATGCTCCCAAATTACCAGCTACGCCCCTATCTGAGAGTTATTTGAGTTAATCGCAGTTCAATCTCGAGGCTGAACAACGGTCAGTCTTGCACCCAGTGGAATACCGGATGCCTACGTGATGGCTGTATCAGCTTGCAAGGATATTTTGGGACGTCCGACTCCTCTTCTCAACTTCCGGTGAATCAAGGGTGGGGACGAATTTGATCAGGTAATTCTATTTACTTTGGAACAGGTTTATCAGCGGATGCAGAATCACGTGACCGAAAGGAAGAGGTGGAGACCACAATACCAAGCAGCGGACGAGACGTGGTGGTGGTCTAGAGATATCATAAAGGGGGCCGACAGGGCTTTAACTTCATTATGGAAGACATGTCTGAACAGCTGGAGGTAGCAGAACAAAACAAAAAAGAAATAAATTTTTAACTTCTCGCCATCTACAATACTCGAGGGCTTTTGACAAATAGTTGCAGTAAGAATAAGATAATATTACTAATGGGAATGGGGATTATGAAACACCGAGGGAGAAATAAGGGTGTGTCAGTGGAATCTTTATATATATATATATATATATATATATATATATATATATATATATATATATATATATATATATATATATATATATATATATATATGTATGTATATATATATATATATATATATATATATATATATATATATATATATATATATATATATATATATATATATATATATAAATATATATCGTTTTTGATACATTAGAAGCCGTCAAACAAAACTGTCACAGAAACTCTCAGATTTCAAATCGAGCTAACTGGTTGGCTATGCATGTATTACTCGTAAAGGTCACCACAATGGAGTTAGAGGGGTGAAAGTTTGATAATTCACTCCTTATCATGTTTAGAAAAAATCTTTTTTTTTCTTTTTATTCTCTGAAAATCTGTCCCTGGCTCCTGAAAAGGAGGGGGAGTCAATTTGCAATCTAAGTTTATGCTTATGTGGACACATAGATTGTTTCACCTTTGTTTTTTGGTTTTTTTTTATTCAGACTCTTTTTTACGGATCCCTGTTCGAAAACAGGCGAGAGGAGTATGCTCACGGATCACCCCTTCTTACATTTTTTAATTGATCACCCCTACATAGCATGCTGCCAACAGACCTTGGTCACGTGACGGTTTTAATTGAATGACTAACCAGACTTATATATATATATATATATATATATATATATATATATATATATATATATATATATATGAATGATGGAATCAGAAAGTTGAACTGAGGAATAAGAATGAAATTAGTAGCACTAGGAAGAATTTCCGCAAATTCAATTATAGAAACATCGTATGATTTTTTTTGTTATTCCTTATCTATCTATTTATGTATCAATCTATAATAATGATGATAATAATAATAATAATAATAATAATAATAATAATAATAATAATAATAATAATAACAATAATAATAATAAAAATAATAATAGAAATAGTAATAGAAATATTGATAATAAAAATATTGATGATAATAATAATGATGATAATAAAAACACTGATAGAGATAATAATAATAATAATAATAATAATAATAATAATAATAATAATAATAATAATAATAATAATAATAATAATAATAATAATATAAAAAGACTTTGAAAGAGAAATCAGTTGAATGTAGCGACTGAAGACCAAGATAAGACTTATTGTTAATTGGGCCCTTGGATTGCTCAAAAAAGAGACCAGTAAATTAGTGTTTCATCATCATCAGTGTTTGAACGTCGATTGTTGGACATGGACCTTTCTCAGGATTTGCCACACTTCTCTATCATGAGCGTCGCAAAGCGAGTACTTTCTGAATTTGTCTAGCTCGTCTTTCCATCTAATATTCTGCCGGTCTCGGTTCCGCAAGTGATCTCAGGGGATCCATGCCGTGAGTCGCGATGTCCATCAGTTGTCCACCATTCGTGCAACGTGGCCTGCCCACTGCCATTTGAGATCTTTAATGGATTCTATGATGTCCCTGACTCTTGTCTTTTCCCGGATGTACTGTGCTGTTTTGTGGTCTCCATGTGAGGCCAAGCATAATTCTTTCATGTGCACGTTGCATGGTTTTCAATTTGCGGATCTGTCTCTTGGTTGGGTTCCATTTTTCAGGTCCATAAGTGACTATTGGGAGGATGCATTGGTTATACACCCTTCTTCTTAGGATTAATGGGATCTTATTCTTTAAGGTTGAGCTTGCTCTACCAACTAGAGTTTGCAGGGTGTTAAATCTGCACTGTATGGAAGTGTTGACAGACGTAGGTGATATGATGTTTTCACCCTTGATGTTTCTAATTATATAAATATATATCGTATTGAATATCATATATCATCTAATATATATCATACTGAATATACAATATAACAGGTATTGTTTGTCACTCAATAGAAAACGTCATGTAAAAATGTGCTCTGGCAGCCTGTCGTGTAAGGGGTGATCAATAAGAAAAGTCGGGGAAAGAGATGGTCAATGAATAAGTAACTACTCTTGCTATTCTGAAATAGTGATTACTTAGGGATGTCTGAATTTATAGGTAACCCAACACTATGCGATCAGTTTAGCATGAATTTATATTACGAAAAGAACCCTCTATAGAAACCTATTTTAGGTGAAAGTTTGAAAAAAAAATGTCTTTTGACAGCATACTATCTTGTAGGTGGTTGGAGAAAAGGCGATCAATAGATAAATTACTTTCATTAGAAAAGGTTTGAACTTTCAGAATATTGGTTGACTCAAGCTAAGTTTTACATAAACGTAAATTGCCAACGGAACCCTTCTCTAAAAAAGCTTATGGTAGGGATTTGAAAAAAAAGTTTTGTTTTCTTTTAAAATAATAAGGGGTGAATGTTAGAATTTTCAGCCACCTGGCTACATTTACGTGGTGTGTGTACGTGATACATGCAAACTGAGCCAGCCAGCCAGCCAGCCAGCCAGATCAGTTTAAAAACTGAGAGAAACCTGTATAGACAGTTTTGGTGACTGTTTTGGATGACAAATTTTATTATTGTCAATAAATTAAATATATTGTATATAGAGTCATCTGCAGTCTGCTATTTCGTCGTATTACGACTCTTTAGTGTGGCTATTGACTCGATATCCACTCCAGTGCAGCTAAGCAGGAATATATATATATATATATATATATATATATATATACACACACACACACATATGAGGGTGTGTTTTCCGTGCACTTGCACATGTATATGCTCGTATCTATCTATCTATCTATCGATCAATCAATCTATGTACATAGATAAATACACATGAACAGCCTGACATAAAAGGATGGATAGATAGATAGATAGTTAACCAAAGACATGCAATGAGCAGAACTAGTCTTCCGTAGATTTTCGTATAAAGATACGGTCATTTGTACACACGTACAATATCGAATACCATGTGTCATTGGTTTTGCTTACAATTTTAAAATCCCGTTTTTTTTTCAGCACCTGATATAGACTGTCAAGAAGTAATGCCTCATGGTCACTCTGAAGTCCGAGACTGCATGGAGGCCGTCCTAATCTCCGCTCATCACTTTGAAACCATGAAACAAAAACAGATTCATGAAACAGATTGCTTGTAAGTTGAGAAAATACCTTTGGAATTGCTTGAAATTCAATTTGAATATCCTTACCTAGCATAAAGGAATCTCCGTGGCCTCCACACGTACTAAAACCAATTATATCAAACATCATCTAGAATTATCTTTAAAAATCGGATCTTTTATCTAAGATTATCTAAAGCAGATTTGTTCATAGTTGGTCCCAAACGACTATAATGACCCCCAAAAGCACTTTTTTTTCAAATACAAAAACATCTTTTAGATGATGTCTGATGGAGCAAATTTTCAATGTTGTAGCCCCCTAAATGAGACCAGTAGTGCCTGGACACACACTTACATACACACATACGAGCAAAGAGAAAAGAATCTTAACCTAACATAGAATGTTGGTCAGATAAGCCATTTGTTGGTCTAAGATGATTCTATTTCATGAAAAAAGAATGAAGTCTTTGTGCAAGCCGAAGAGAGTTTTTCGGAATGCTAGGTTGATCCATGCAATTTTTGAATAGTTGGAGGGAAATCTTGAAAGTTTGTACAATTGCTTGTACAATAAGTCACCTGTATTTACAAGACTGGGTATACCAATCACTGTGGTCCAGTGGTAGAGTGCTCTCCTCCAGTCTGGAAGGTTTTGATTCAATCAACCACTGAATCATAGCAAAGACTTTAAAAATAGCTCTCAGTCCCCTTTCTATGGGACTATGATGGAGGAACCTCTCCACGAAGGGACTTGAGCCAAATCACGTTGGATTGATCACGCTGAGTTTCTCCTTTAAGTGGCTAAGGCCGAAGCACGTTGGATAGATCGGTTCTCGTGGGATTACCCAAGTTAAGTAATTTCAAACCTGGAATTCAAGGTGTCGAGGTTACGACTGGCCTGGTAAGCCGGAACTGGATCTTATTGACAATTGACTGTAACACACTCAATGAAAGCATAATCAGAAGAAAACTATACATACAATATCGGGGGATATTTTGCAGACTGGTTCCCCATGAACAGAACATTGGGCAGCCTTCAAAAAAACTTGAAAATAATCTCTGCCGATGAGAAATGCAGATTCCCTAAGGGAGGTAATTTGCATCAAAATAGGAATTGGAGAGGGATTCCTATCTGGAGGTTGAACGCATAATCAAAAGTACGAGGGTGAAATAGGACACTCGGTGACAATTCTAAATGCGGCTAGGAAACCAGCTGGAGGAACATTGCCCCTGGGACACTAATCTAAACGGAATCTCACTGAGAATAATCCGTCTCAGTGTTCACTGGGATTTATTACGAACTGATCGATTCTGGTCAAACAATTACTGCACAACGCTGAAGCGAGCAATTGCATCGTTTGAATGACGAATTAAAGGCGACAAGACCCTTTTCAAGACAAGAAAGTCGAGTGGTGACTTTTCTCCTTGAAAATGCCGGTCCTCGTGTTGCAAATGCGACCTATTGGATGGTCATAGAATTAATTTTGGATATTCTTTTGCATTCAGTGTTTACTTAAAACCTGTTACCACCAAACTATCATTTCTTTCGTACATTGTTTGCCAGATCAATATTTACAACAACTTAATGGATTCCAGAAATTTCTCGATATTAGCAGGATATTATTGTTCCAGGGTGAAGCGCCCAAGATGTGTGATGAAGAGACAGAAAAGAGGAGAAATATCTTAAAACACACACACACACACACATTCACTATATATATATATATATATATATATATATATATATATATATATATATATATATACCTATGTTATTCATTGAGCATTCTCGAATAAAGAAATACATATATATATATATATATATATATATATATATATATATGAATATAAGAAATGGATATATAATTCGACAGACATAAATTTACATCCAACCGACTGAGGAAGATGAATAAAGCAGTAAAAATATGATTTTCCAAATTTTCAATTCAAATATATATATATATATATATATATATATATATATATATATATATATATATATATATATATATGCTGATGTGTTTTGCATGCACTTGAACCTGTATCTGTTTCTATCTATCTATCTATCTATCTATCTATCTATGTAGATAGATATAAGCAACCTTACATACATGGATAGTTGATAGATAATCAAGGACATGTAATGAGTAAAAGCCAGTGTTTCGGTAGATGTTTGTATAAAGATACGGTCATATGCATATACACACACACACACAAACTATATATATATATATATATATATATATACATATATATATATATATATTATTGTGTCATTCACAGACAGCTGTTTCGTTGTATAACGACTCTTCGGTGCAGCTATACACTTTCCATTAACCCATCCAGTACCAAAAGGCAGGAAAAAAACCTTCGTTTCAGACCCGGAGGCAGATATCCTACGGAACTGGACGGTCAGCAAGGCTGAATTTAGACGATATATTTATTATACGTTGACTTACCTGTCCACCAGAGTGCTCTATTCCCATGGAAGATGACATAATATATATATATATATATATATATATATATATATATATTGCCATATATACCACACATATTTGCACCGAAATAAGTTTGTACGCATACGTTATGAATTGAATTAAATGTAAGCTCCGTAAATCAAACTTAATAATTGCCTATTCAGTATGCTAACTTCTAGCGATAACAGTGTAATGTGAAGCCATCCAAAAATACTTTCCCTACGTTATGCTCAAAAGGCTTTAACTATTCATTGCCTTTTACAGACACTTCAATACTTTTTTTAACGTTTTTCTTGTGCATCCGTAGCACACAGCACACCCAAGATAAAAAGTATCATACGCCACTGTAGCCCACGAAGTTGGAAAGGTATATGTATTACCTGATGTTTTTCGTTCTGTTTTTCCGTCTGTCTCACCAGAAATAATCGACGAATTTCAATGAAATCTTTTGGAAAGTTGAAACATAGGCTGTTGGAGGAGTGATTATATTTAGGGGCGTATCTCTTCGTTGTTATCCCCATGTGTCCCCGGGTGCTTTTGGTCACATCTTGAGGCTTACAACCTTGAACATTAGAATGATTACACCACTATGTCCCGTCTTAAGAGTCTTTCTTTTTTTCTAAAAAGTGTTTTTGGTCTTTATGGTCATTTTCGGACCAACAATGTCCAAATTTCGTGCTGGTATTCTTTTTCTTCCAGATAATTTTAGATAGCCTTTTTGATGATTAATTCTGATACATGTGCGGGATACGTTGATTCATTTATGCGAGATACGGATTATTTGCTAGTTATTGGATGCTGAGGCGTGGTTGGGTTGGAGACAGGTTGAAGTGGGTTATCAAATAATTGGAAATGATCAAGTTGTATGCACTCAAACATACAAAGTGTAACTGTTGATACAAATGTTACAAACCTATTTGGGGTAAAATCCTTTATTCATATGCATTCATAGCGTCATTGTTCTGTCATGTAAGTAATTTACCTGGCTTTCTATGAACTCACACCACCTTTCAGCTGAATTATTTATTCTAGTGGGAACCAGCTTTTTAAAGCCTGGTGCCTACTTTTACGACTAAAATTTCCTCCGCGCCCACTAATGTTAAAAATTCAGTCAGCCACCTAACGGACATTTTGAAGGGCTAAAAGTGGTTCGATATAAAATGGCTTAAATATCACTGATTTTATTTGCAGATAACCCATAGTTGTGCACTTTTTCATTTAATTAATAAGTATTTGTGAGTTTTCTTCAAAGTCACATTGTGGAAGAGACAAATGCTTATGAAAGAGTGTGGGCGAAGTATTCCAATGAAAAAGGCATTTGAAAGATCATAACAAGAATTAAATATAGTTGAATTTGAATCTAAATATTGGAATTGAATTCTATTTTATATCAGATTTAAGTTTAAATCATGGTAGACTAAGTTTTGATTTTTTTTATAAAATATCTCCTATCAGAAATGTATTTTTATGATCAAATTTACTCCACAATTTAGTTGTTATGCAATACGTATAATTGGAGCTTTTTGTACTTAATGGATATTTTTTTGTTCCTCAACATACTCTTGAAGACCAAGTATGGATACCTGATATAATAAGTTGAGTGAAATTCTGCAATACAATTTGATTTCCAGTTTGAGGATGTTGAGATTGAAAGAGTCAAAAATTAATAATGCTAATAGTATCGGCATTTACTTATATTTTTTTGTTACAATAATTAGACGATGATGATAGCAATGAAAGCATTCATTTTCCCGAAGCAGCTAACGATACATCTCAGACTGTCTTTATCCTGGGTCTTCTTACCTTGGAAGTACCTTGGACTGTGATCCAAGACAGTTCCCAGGTTTAAATCAGGCAGTTAAATCAGTGATTGTTCCGGAGCTGTTGACGGGATATCCCAAAAATGAATCACTCTAGCCACACAAACTACTTGCCCGACCAACCAGTCGAGTTGGCTACAGATCTTTCTCTCCAGTTGCAGAGACTTGAGCAATTTTTTCCAACTTCCCCTATACAGAACCCCCTCATTAAACCGACTTCGTGTCACTTTTTGCTTTCATGGGGTTTATTTTTCCGAAGAATATTATCGCTAAAAAAAGAATGAAACAATAAATGTTTTAAATAAGTTTATGAAAGTTAGATTGTGGAAGTGAATGGAAAAAAAAGAAAAAGGAGGAAAAGAAATGATGACTAAAACGGGATTGAGGGGCTGCATGTGTCAAACCAGGCTTAACTTACCCCTTCTCTCTCTCTCTCTCTCTCTCTCTCTCTCTCTCTCTATATATATATATATATATATATATATATATATATATATGTATATATATATATATATATTGTATAATTTGGCAGCATATTTTCTTTAATATATCTTTCATTAAAAATGATTGGAGTAGCATATCGAACAGTCCCAGCCCGAAATGAATAAAGAAAAATGAGCGTCGTGTGGGACCTTTGGTAGCATCCTTGATGGATGAGGGTTCAAGATCCGCAGGACTCTCATTTTTTCTCATTCATTTATGCAGTCAGGGACTGTTCGATATGGAAGTGGGTTAACACCGGTGCAGGACGAAATATAACTACCATTGTAATTTCTTTATAAATATTACATTCTAGCAGACATAAACAGCCCAGTGTACGGATCTATGCATGTATATCGAACGGGACGTAAGACTCCATTCAAGCAATATAGTCACATTATGAATAAAACTCCACTTCCAAAACCCTAACAATTCTTTTTGCAGAACCTTTTAATTTAAAATGTACCCTTAAGTTTATTGAGTACAAATGCCAAATACGACTTGGCCTCCATCCGGGCTGAGGTGGTTCATGTAGCGTGACAGAAAAACAGACTGTTCTCACTTACACACACACAGACACACAGACATGCACACACACACACACATATATACATATATATATATATATATATATATATATATTTGAGCACTCTTTAAGTGAGGTTACTCATCGATTATAAGCTTATGCAATGCTCTTCCATAGGAATAGAGCACTCTAGTGGATGGGGAATTTATGCATAAATGAATATATCATTTATATTCAGCCTTACTTACCGTCCAGTTCCGTGGTCCAGCGGTAAGATACCGGCCTCCGGGTCTAAAGCGAAGGTTTCAATCCTGCTTTGTCGTACTGGATGGGTTAATGGAAAGTCTATAGCTACACTGAAGAGATGTAATACATTGAAACAGCTGTCTGTGGATGATACAATAATATATATATATATATATATATATATATATGGATGGGAAAAATGATCGCCTCACGAACAAATGATTTGGTATAGTATTTAACAATGGTTGATTTTCTACCCAGAACATTTTCTAGGAGACTTTATATGTTAGAAATATTCATGCATAGTTTCTCAGTTTGCAAATAAAAATGTGGAGGCTACATTCGCAACCATTCCAATGATAATGATCTGATCTCAATTTATTTCTGTATAATACAAAAAGCCTGATCCACCCAATAAAATTTGGTATGCATACTCAATGGACCTAGGGGGACGTTTTGAAGTGAAATATGTACGACACCTCAAAGCCAATTAGGAATCATTTAAACGTATATTGTATTCATTAATAAAGTTACTAAGAGAAGACTAAAATAATCACTTTGTACTTTTTAATTATAGGTTTGAATTGCAGAATATGCCTTGCAGTGAAAAATTATAAAATTGATTTTAAGCAAAGGAAGAAAAATGAATTTTTTTTCCCGAGATGGTAAATTGCTGTGCTTTGCGTCTCTTACCCTCGAAGACACATGCAACGGGTTTTCCCTTATCATTATCTTCGTTGAAATAGATCTAAGGACTTGCGGCACTTGGATCCTTTTGTTCTTCCCGATAATTGAAAAAAGAAATGAAATCAAAATTGAATGTCGGATAGTTTCGCTGATGGAAATAATACATTTTCACGACTGGAAAAAAAAATTGCAACTTACATCACCGGGTAAAATTTGTTAAAAATAACGCAGTTATCAAAGACTGTTTAAACGAAAGTAATTCTTTGAAAATAATTATCTTGAGATCGATTAATACCTAACATTCTCTGGACAGAAATCTCTCTCTCTCTCCCTCTCTCTCCCTCTGTCTGTCTGTCTGTCTGTCTGTCTGTCTGTCTCTCTCTCTCTCTCTCTCTCTCTCTCTCTCTCTCTCTCTATATATATATATATATATATATATATATATATTATGTTATCCATGCCACACATAATTTGAAATCAGTATTCAAAATCATAGCTTTATGTCATATATATATATATATATATATATATATATATATATATATATATATATATATATATATATATATATTCTCTCATTTGAAGTGATCTCCTGTCCTTATTGTTACACAGTTAATGTGTTACTTGGCCAAGAAAAAAAAAATATACATATATATATATATATATATATATATATATATATATATATACATATGAATGTCTTTGCTTTGTAAATAATGCCTCCTGGTAATTCATAATTCATTACTACCAGACAGTAAATTTTCTCCTCTATGTAAAAGAGAATCATAGCAAGTAAAGACCAACAACTAAACAAGGAAAAAAAAAAGATATATAAATATGATAAATGGAAGGTTCTGCACCCTAGAAAAATAAACAATCCCCCTCCCCAAGTCTTTAATAGAGATCTAAAATAAATCAATTCATTCGCCTGAAGAAGCCCAGACAGGGCAGAAACATAAACGTATCTGTGTAGCAAATCCTTTATTCTGTCACTCATATATAGGTAGGGTTGAAAGCCACACATGAGGAATGTCACCTTTATCTTTCACGTAACAATTTATATTTGGACATAGGTCAGTGGTTAGCGTATCGGAGCACTCTTCAAAAGGTTTTGATGATTGCATTTCGGCTATTCTCAATTGTTCGAGATAAAAACTATGATTATAGATTACAGTTGTTAATACATTTAGTTTTTGAATAACAGGGTTATAGCGTTTGTGTCTGATTACGACATCACGCAAGCAAGGTTATTTTTTTGTGCAGAATGTATTCATCAGTTTTTGGATATATTCAAAATCCCAACACCTTGATCCAGTAGTGCGCCTATGGTTGGAGTACGGCAATTCATGGTGTCACCCATGCTCCTAGAACTTGGTTTCTTTCCAGGATATCTTGAATTTTGGTGATCTTTTTATACTAATACATTATTCATTATAACTTTCTCATATTATTTAATGTGATGGCATAAATTTACGTTCACTAACTTATCTATTTTTCTTTACTTTTCAATCATTTGGTTCTGGCTTTCTGAAGTAATAAAAAGAAAATAAATATCGGTACCATGAAAATGTTTTTAGTTGAAAATTTAATCACTTCTTTTGATGTCTATTGTCCTTTCTTCTACGAATTTCCATTATAATTAATTGAGAACTTTCGGAGATATTGCGTGGACAGTCATGAGAACATACAAAAATGTATGAAAAAAAAAACAAAATTATTTTTTGATTAAAGAAAAAAGTCCTGGATCCGCGAAAAAAAGGAACTGACTTTTTTTACCCCATTGTCTACCCTTCCACAAAATTCCATTGAAATCAATTGAGGAATTTCGGGGATATCGTGTGGAAAGTCAAATGTTTGATTTGAAAGAAAAATTACCAAGGAACTATACGGAAGAATGTGAGGCCACCATTTTCCCGCTTCTGCCTTGATTGGAAAAAATCTTTCCTTGTTGGAAAGATCAGAAGAAAACAGCGGTTGTTATTTGTTTGAATAAAAAAAAGTGAATATCATCCACAGTTCTCCCCTGATCTTTATAATGGTCGTAGAAGCGGGAACTTAATACACAGAGAACAGGAAACAGGGAGAACAACCAGAAATGTACCAACGAAGAGAGCCTGGCTGAAAAGTATAGCATCAATGTTTGTATATTGCAGACATGTAATGGTCTACCTATTTGAATCATCATCATGATCATCATGATCATCATCATGATCATGATCATGATCATCATCATCATCACCACCACCACCACCACCATCATCATCATCATCATCAGTATTTTAACGTCCGTCGTTTGACATAGACTTTCCCCAGGATTCGCCACACTTCTCTATCGTGGGTGTCGCAGAGCCAGTATCTTATGAATTTGTCTAATTCATCTCTCCATCTTGTATTCTGTCAGCCTCACTTTTGCATGTGATACCTGGGGATCCATGTTGTGAGTCGTGAAGTCCATCAGTTGTCTGTCATTCTTGCAACATGGCCTGCCCACTGCTATTTAAGTTTTCTAATATATTCTATGATGTTCCCGACTCTTGTCTTTTCCCGGATGTACTGTGCTGTCTTGTGGTCTCTCCATGTGAGGCCCAGCATAATTCTTTCATGTGCACGTTGCATGGTTCTCAATTTGCGGATCTGTCTCTTGATTAAGTTCCATGTTTCAGCTCCATAAGTGACTATTGGGAGGATGCATTGGTTATACACCCTTCTCTTTAGGATTAATGGGATCTTCTTATTTGGAAGTTGAGCTTGCACTGCCAAAAGTTTGCCACCTTAGTGTGATTCTTCACTTGATTTCTTCTTCTTTTGAGGGTCTCATGGAGATTTGTTGTCCTAGGTAGATGTAGTGGTCTACTTTCTCGAGTTCTGTGTCCTCGATTTTGATCCTAGTGTTTTTATCTCCGATGTGGTTGTTGCACATGATCTTCGTCTTGCTGAAGTTCATGTGTAAATAGTGCGTTCCAATTTAGTGATTTTTTTTCAAAAACAGACTTGATAAATATTGTGATAAATGGGAGATTCCATACAGCTACAAATCCACGATATACATTCAGGAGTCATGTGAAAATCTAAAATGATAGTAAGAGTTTGGGGAGGAGGATTTGCCATAAAACCGGTAAATGCCAGTAAACTAAGCTGATTACATTCATTGAATCTAGGCGGGCGTCCTCTTGTGTATAAACCAGCTAAATCAAAATGAGACATTTGTAGACTGTCGCCTTTGATCAAACTTATACATATACATACATATGTATATATATATATATATATATATATATATATATATATATATATATATATATATATATAAAGATTTACAGCCTTAAACTCTAAACGTTAAAAAACTTTTTCAATAGATTTTTTGTGTCACTTCAGTCATCTATTTCCCAATACCTGTCAACGCAATGTATATATATATATATATATATATATATATATATATATATATATATATATATATATATATATATATACATATATATATATATATATATATATATCATTGAGAAATGGATTTATCCGACAGAATATTTATGAATGCGTCATATTTTGAAAAGTATCTCCCATTATCACTTTGATAACGAGTCATTTAACCTAGACTGTGTAATTAGAATAAACAATTAGAGAAAAAGGGTCTGCTGCTGAAATCGAACCTGATACCGATTTGGTGATTGCTCCAATGTAGCGTCGCTCTTGACGGAGACAATCATATTAATAAGAAATGGATATATAATTCGGACAGAATATTTATGAATGCATTGTATTATTTGAAATGACCTCCCGTATTTTCACGGAGGGTGGGTCACTGGGTCTAAACAGCGTAAATAGAATGATAGTTTGTTTGACATCCTAACATTGATTCAAATGGATTTTTTCACATCTTGTTGATAATCTTCTCGAAAAACTACCATAAAAGGTGAAAAATCTGCTTGGATCTGCTTTAAGGTGTGAAACACGCATGTTGTAGTAAAATCAAAGATAAAAGGTATTTGTTTGCATTTATTTGATTATATATATAACTCATAATGTATTCTCCAATTAGTAATGATACAAAAAGAAAGATTTTATCCGTTGTTGATGATATTTAATCAAAGTGGCCAATATTTACTAGAGTAAATTGAGCTATCGATGTATAGAAATATAGAAAATGTGTGTAAAGAGAGAGAGAGAGAGAGAAAAAAGTTCTTACTTTTTTATGACTTTTTATTACTTTTCTCACTTAGATTTTCCATCGAAAATGTGTCATTAAATTTAACGTACGGGGAGACTCATCTTCATATTTACTTAATAGAAAACAGTACAAGGGACTATCTTACTAAGTGTAGAAAGAAAAAAAGTATATGACTACCGAACCAAAATCCTCATTTTACAATTATTATCAGCTTTCAAAGCCGGCAGACTGAGATCCTGTTATTGGTACCCCCCCCCAGCAGATACTCAATAAAAAAAAGTTCATATAATAACACTTTAGAAGTACGTTCGACAAAATCCTGGAAGGAAACTCTCTCGAGGTAATGAGTTTTCCAGCTGCAGAATTCCATAGCAAAAAATGAAAAATGAATTTAGTCTTTTTCTGCTCTGTGATCATCATCTTTAATGTTAATTGATGGCATTGGTGGTAGGATTTAGGGATTTCCTGATAATTATCTACACAGGAAACAGAATCGGTAATCCAGGTTCGAATCCCAGATAAAGTTTATGATTATCAACTCGTGTAAATGATGTTATTATGTATGCATAGATCGGTACTACGGAGCTTAAAGCTATTCTTTAGGCTATCTAGTTTTAATAATTCAAGTATCCTGATTTTAAATTTTCAAGTCTCAACTCAAAACTGTTTTAATGGGCAATCAGACATGATAGGCGCCGAGGAGCCTAAGGTTGTTTTATTAGCTAATTTATTTTTTGATAATTCAGGTATCCTAATTTTAAGTTCTTTTCCAACTGTGATCAGACATGAAGTCGTAAGAATTTCCTATAACTTATTTTATTGCAATGTCATAATCAGAAGGTAAATCAAACCATAGATCATCCCATTTGAGCGCAAACAAACAAACAGAAAAATGTAATTGTAAATTTTTCTAAAGTCTTAACTCAGCACATGCTGTTTTAATGCAGACACAAAGTATCAAGAGATTATATGACGTAATCTTGATTGTTATTTCACTAGGACAATCTTATATTTTGCAAATCTTTTTATTAACCATGTTATTCTATTCCACATGGACAACTCCATTATAAATGTTAGGTTATAAACCGAATCGGACAGGATGACCATACAATCAATTATATGACTGAACATACTAATTATCATGTATAGTTTTATGATTGATTCCTTGTTTAATCGTGCCGTAAAAGATGACAGCGTATATAAACTGTATGAATAAACATTGCATTTTATTGACGTGTATAATAGAGGTGTGCATTGCAATGAGATTGGAGAATAGCCTTCTAGACACATTGCATTTTATTGACATGGATAATGGAGATTTGCATTGCAATGAGATTGGTGAATAGCGTCGTGTTGACGACAAACATATTTTTTTTAATTATTTTTTCCGTTTTTATTTCTTATATATATTTTTTTATCCTTCAGTACTTCTTTTTTCACCAGAACATGAACTTCTATTTCCACTACTTCATCATGTGGTAATCTACTTAATGAAAATGTAGGGATTTGTCCCTTTCCGTGACAGGGGACAAATAGTCAGATAGATAAATTGACATGATGTATTATTATAGTTGGATTTTTGACAAGTATTTCTTTCATCTTAATCTCAGTTGCTTTGCAACGCAACTACTCAGACCATCATTCTATATCGTTGATTGGAAATAAAAAAAGAGACTTTCGGTGGGACTCGAACCCACACAACCTTTTCCACAGAAAGCCTGTCTCGATGCTACTCTATTTGATTGGCGAGAGTCAAGGTTTGCAGATCAAACATTAGAAACTTATTCCTTATTTTCTCGATGTTCTGGCATTGCTGTCTGATTTTATATTTACATATCACATCTACATTTGTAATAATCTGATGAGTTTTATTATCAAATGAAAAATTGTCAATTATAGTTTTGGCCGGACGGGAGCTGTCATGTAGCTAAATAACCAGTTGATGCCTTACCCTAAAAAATGGTTTTCCCCCCTAATGCGTTATTCAAACGAGACAATTGCTCTTCGTTGCATTGCACTGTAACAGTTTGTCCAGGAAGCAGCAATTCGTAACATACAGATCAAACACAGAAACACAAAATATAATCAACAGGCAACCTCTATTTACATTTATTTGATTGGTCACCCCAACACAACAATCTACCGAAAGACATTGGTGACGGTTTCTATTGAGCTATTAACCAGACCTGTTATCTTTTTTTTTTCAGGCAATACGATTTGGCCAAAGAATGCGTGGACAATTCTGGCGCTTCCAAATGCAAACTCCTGATTAGCTATTTGCAGCAAATGGAAGACGGACATTCAGAATATTTTGATCTTCTCCGTCATCGATGTCCGGATAGGAATAACACTCAGCAAGAAATCAATAATGGTATGTTTACTGATTGTAGATGTGTGTATCATCGTTCTCAGATTATATCCTCATCGGGGATGCTGCGTTACACTTGGGCAATCAATAGTAAGATTCACTTGCCACGCTTCGTTGTCGAAGCTTCATTCCGCTCATGGTACAATATTCCCTTGGTACTTGACAGGCTCAACGTTGATTAAGTCCAGTGATCTTATGAGAATCGCGGTTACCAACGTGATCCGAGCGTAACCCCTTAGCCTCAGGGGAGAGGTTTTTCAACACTAGTCATTTGTACTGATTGATAAGCGGAGAGGCATTGAGTACCATTTTTTCAGTCTTTGATATGACTCAGCGGTGGATTAAACCACGGCTCAATGAACTGGAGGGGAACACTTTACTACTTTGGTGAATATTTTTTTCTCATTTTCAATACATCAAAGTGTTTCAATTTATTTTAATACTTTTCTTACATTACTTAAAGATAAATTATCGATCTGGTAATGACTTTACGTTCATAATATTGTGGACATTCACCTATGCAAACGAAGTTGGGAGTGGTATATGTATGTATCCTTTTAAGTTTGTTTATCCGTCTGTCAGTCCACATGTTATCTCAAAAAGCTTTCAATTGATTCCAATGAAATATTGTGGCAGGGTCAGCCTTGAGCCATGAAAGAAGCGATTATATATATATATATATATATATATATATATATATATATTTTTGATTGACAAATAGTTTTATCATTCCGCAGTAAAGGAGGTTAAAAAACGAACTCTTATATGAAAAAAAAGTTCAATTTGAATTTCAAATAACATTCGCTGATTTTAAACCTTTTGATACACAGCTGGCCTTTACGAACTTTCACTGCATCATGATACACTTCACAAATGTTTCTCATTGCCTGCCTTGTAGAACAACTTTTTCGAAATTTATACAGTAAGCAATGGCAACTATGTTACTCTTTAAAGTCTTTCTATACACTGTAAACGACACTCCGCTGGATAGAGGAGATGATGAACTAAATCCAGACATCGTTTCGTACCCTTTAACCCTGGTCTTGCCTTAGTTGGCTGGCTTATAATTCATCGCAGTGGAATAAGTCATTACTTTCCAAATACGAAAATACGTAATTGCTTTCCTAAAACGTTGATATTTCGTATACACACATATACCATGAGGATTCGACAAGAGGTGTAGTTTGTAAATCAGATTCTTTCTCTGGTAGACTCAGGGATGGTGAATGGTAATTGGATAAGATCTGACAACTCAGGAACGAGGCCACAACAGTAGAACAAACACTTAGTAAGAATCAAACTCATAACACTTGTGAGTTGGTCTACGGAACGAGCTTTCTCACCATCGTACCGTTGTAGGTAGTTTGAAGTTATCAATCAAGCCTACCTTAGTCTGGCACAAGTTCATGATACTTGTGTACCTATTTAGAATGAAACTCACAACACTACTGAAGTTGTTCAAAAGACTAGTTTGCAGTCAGTCACGGTACGATTAGTTCTCATTATTCATTTATCAAGCTCTGATTTATTTGTCATGAAACCACAGTATTTGAGCACCCTTGAGGATTTAACTCACAAGAACAGAGATTTGGTCCCCTTGCTAACTTTCATAGACTGTAGGGTCCATTTTGTGGAGAAGAATGTTATACGACTGGTTTAAAGTGGTTGTTACAGCTTGGACTCCATGTTCTCGGATCCAGCAAATGAAAGATCGCGATATCCCTCTAACAAGGGATTATTTCAGATCAATTGTTTCGAAATGTCGCTTCAGCTTCAACCTTGCTTTCATTTTCATTGGCAAGAAACGTGCTTCGTTAGAAATATTGGATTTTAGTGGGGATTTAATTTCAATGTTAAGTTTATGCTAGATTGATCCCCAAATTGTATCAGCAGTCAGGCTTGTTTTTTTTGTTTTTCAATTCAGCTTTTCTTATAGATAACTCACCAACAAAAAGCGAGACTTATTCATTAATCAACTCTTTTTTAATCTGATTAATTGATCATCCCTTACTCGGCATACTACCAAAAGACGTCAGTCACTTGACAGCTTCTATTGAGTGACTGACCGGACTTGAGTAAGGAGTCCCTGGAAGCTGAGTCCCTGGAGATGGAGCGATCAATCGATTTCGATTGTACTGATTATTTCATCATATGCTAAGAATTGAAAATGAATTACAAATTAGAGATCTTCATCAACAAAGGCTGCAAATCATCTGATTCGAACAATAAAGGAAGATAATTAAAAGGCAATACAAAAATATCTACAAGACTTGATATTCTCCCAAGAAGGGGACACACGCGTTGGATCTGAAAATAGTTTCGTTAACTTTGACATAATTTTTCTCCTTGCCAGAAATACGAAAATCAAAGAGGAAATCTCAGAAAATTAAGAGAAATCATAAAAGAAAAGAAATAAAAGTTATAAGAAAAAGGCTGTATCGTCAAAAAACTGTTTCCACTTCATATATTTTCGAATTGTTTTGGCAAAATACTGTTCTCTTTATTGACTGATGAATAATCGACTAATTATCAATCATCAGTCTATTGAGTTATCAGAAGTCTGAAACCCGGCCCAAGACAAGAATTGCAGATCAACAGAATGAGAGACGACCGACTCAAACTAGCGACGATTGGTGTGTGAGCCATTTAACAGTAAAATAAGTTAAAAACAACTAGACCAGGCCTTACCAAACGAACATACTAACCAGATGTACTATGCCTACAAGAAATAAAAATCCAAGAGTGAATCAATATCAAAGAAGCCGGTTGACGGTATCACAAGAGCTTGGAGGGGCATCGTCGTCTATCGATGACGATGCAGGATTCCGCTACCTCACAAATTAGAAGTGTATTCCCAACCTAATATATACAATGAAAAAAAAAATAGGAGAGAAAATAGTAAGCACAGTCAAATTTCAAATAATTGAACTCTGTATTACTTCCCTTGTTTAACTAAAGCTAATCATTGTTCGTTTCTCTAGTTTTGAGAGTTTGATTCTCGGATACCATACAAATCTCAGCTTAGCAAATAAATAACGAGATCCCGAAAGGATTACAAGCTGTTCATTCAAATCACTCCACTAGTGTTGTGATTTCAACCTTATATAGGCGTCCAACTCTCAAAAATTTGTGCCAGACTGGAGTACATTTTATAACATCTGACTGTCTACCATGGTGCAATCATTAGAAAGTTTTTCTTACCTACCATTTTTTCAGACTATGGTATGTCTAACTGTTTTTATGACACCCTTTGTAGCATGGTAATGATAAGTATATATATATATATATATATATATGTGTGTGTGTGTGTGTGTGTGTGTGTGTGAGTGTTTCTGTGTTTCTTTATGGCGAACGTACGATTTCATTTCATTTTTTCTTCAGCCTTGCTCGTCACTTCTAACCTAATTCTCAATTCGTTGATTCCCTTTCGCTTCTTTCAATGCGACAGATATGAGAGATGGCTATGTATGATCCGACAGAATGGTTATGAATTGCGTCATATGATACAGAAACCTATTTGAAATGATCTCCAGTCATTACACGGTTAATGTATCACTCAACCTAGACAACTTAAGTAGAATAAACTGTTAAAGAAACAATTATTCTATTTAAGTTGTCTTCAGTGAATGATACATTAACCGTGTGATGACGGGAAATCATTTCAAATAAGTTTTCTTCATAATATGAAGCAATTTACAATCATTCATTTGGATCATATACATCCATTCCTTAATATATATATATATATATATATATATATATATATATATATATGAGATACACAAGATTTTAAGATGAATCTGTCTAGTTTTCTTCGACGATTCGTCAGTTTCGCCATAATTTCATGAAATAATGTAAATTTAAGTGAAGGTGATAGACAAGGTATGTTTATTTTCATATTTTCATTTAACTTTTCTCGCTTACTTACTAGAGGTCATAAGTCTGGATCCAGTTAATGTAGATATTCTCTGAACATTTGTGATATGACACTTTCGACCATACTTGTGCTCATTATCGAGATCGGCTAAAAACTGTAGATCTTGGTTGTTTTACAATTTTTTGAATACTTCTGAACTCTGGTACATTTGGTTGCTATGGAATGACTGAATGAATGGCTTGGCTTCGCGAGCGAAGATTTTGGTAGGTATTTCAAAGCACCGGGACTATAGGCAATGGAACCTGTGTGTGGAAAAAAGCTCCAGCCTGAACAGTGAAGTTTTAAGGAGGCCAGCTTGCCCAGAGCCAGTCCCATCCTTTAAACCCAGGCTTTGAATTCCATTGTCCACTGATATAGCACGGACAATAGCTTAACTCCAAGGTCGTAGGTTTGACAAAAGTGTCTTTCTCATGGCAGATGCAACCTTGCCATGAGGGTCTAGGTTTATTGTATTTTTACACCGATCTCAGTGGTCCAGCTTGCCTCCAGTTCGGTAGGTCGTGGTTCAATCCACTCCAGAGACATGCTAAAGGCTTTAAAAATAGCACTCAATGCCTCACTGCTAAGCACCCAGCACCAGGCCAGGAATTTCTCACCAAAGTAAAATAACATGGATCCTGGTCAGTGCCTAGACGGATGACCATTGGAGGATACCAGGACCACTGGCCGATCCTTTGCCTTTTGGCCCCCTTCCTGGCTATGGTTGACCAACCGTTAAATTCTACATTGAATTCGTTCCCTTACGTTTTGCCGCCATGATTCGAAAATTCTTATACCTAAACGAACTAGCCAATCAAGACCGTCCGTTTCAATCAACCAATTTGCTATAATTCTCTTTTGAATTTCTTACTGCTATGATTGCCTGTTTTCAAAAGAAAATATAAAAATGTACATATTTTTCAAAACTTACCTATTTGCGATAACCTGTTTTTTTATATCTTCCATCCAACCACGGTTACAATTTTAATGCATCTGAAAACTTGTAACAAAACGCTCTGCTTATATTTTTGTAATATTCTGCCATTTGTTCTGTTTCCTTTAAGAATTTTTTCAAGTTATTTTCTCTTCAATTTTTGTACGTTTCATTTCAATTCTTATCTTCCATGATAATTTTTGCAGATATATCCGCCTCGTCCTCAGCATTGATTGGAGGCTTCCATTGGTTTATTATTATCCTGATGATGACGTCATTCTCTCATCTTGTTGTCGTCTGCTGATTGGATGAATGAAAATAACAACAATGTCAGTATACAGCCTGCACTTCGCGGCCGACCCGATTCACCAGAGGACAAATCGGACAGCGGTACAAAAAGGATGTTATAGAGAATGAAATAGACACACACACAAAAAAGATAGATACCATACTTATTCGAGCACAATGCGATTTTGAATATAATACAACCCCCCATTTTTTGTAGATATAAATATATTTAAGCTTCATGAATAATCCGGACCTAAGTACAACCATAGTCTTGGCTTAAATCTGTTCACGAATTTCAAATAGTTTTGTTGAATTTCTATTTGAATTTAAAGTTAAAATCAAAACAAATTTAAAATAAAAAGTCGAAATTTGGTTTGAATTCACCACATCGTCACTATAATAAAGATCCAAATTCTGTGTGTTTGTTGGTTTATTAGCTCTTTTACTTGATACAATAGGTGAGTAAGCCAGGAGTTCTGAGGATGGCAGAAATTCATTGTCAAGACCAGATTAAAGTAAGTTAACTGTTTGAATGGAATGAAGCAATACGAAGGTAGAGTGGTTCAAGAGATGTACACAGCCTTCTTTCTTTATTAGGAACATTATTTTTTCTTGTTTCTTTTTAGATCACACTACGTCATAGCATTCTATTTCTAAATTAGTTCGTGAAATATACAAATAAATACAAGAAAGTACGAGAAAGAAAGAAGAAATGAATAAAGCAGACTATACAGTGTCTATAGTATATATATATATATATATATATATATATATATATATATATATATATATATATATATATATATATATATATATAACTGTTTCATTTCTCAACGAATAATATAATTCGTTGATTTTGGACGATATTTTTCGTTTTTATTCCGAATGCAATGATTATTTAATTATTTTTCTTTATTTCGGACCTTTTAACAGGAATCAACTTTGAAACTCAAATGGAAAGAAATACTTTTAGTACCAAAAAAAATGTTGTGACCCCCAACCCAAATTTTGACCCAGGTTTACTCATATTTCTCGCATTATACACGAGTAAATTCAGTAATCACTATCATCATCTCATAGCAATAATGATGATGACGGTGTTGGAGCCAATGATGATAGAAATACCAAAATCGAAGGAGTCCTCCAGCAGAAGGACAGAAAAGGAGACGAATCTTAAGAAAAGAAAACACAACCCACAGTTCAGTATCGGCAAAAGCAGACACTTTACAGAGATATCCACTGGGAGCCCGTAGAGAGATTGGAAACTTTTCATTTTGATGCTTTAATGCATCGGGGAATTTCGGAATGGCGTATCAAATAATAAAAATGGTAATATTTGTGGTGATAGTTATTGTTTTTGTTAAAATCATTACGAAAATGATTGTAACTGCGGTAGTAATAATAATGGAAAATGAGGGTGACAGTAGTGCCATTAGTGATCGGAGCCCTGAGATGACTTGAGGAATTATAGATCAAAAGCAGAACTGAAACTGAGATTTGTCAGTAGATTTGCAATAGGTGAATTATTATTTGTAGAGCCTACAATGGACAATAAAAGAATGATTATCATAAGCCTTTTAGTACTGGTATGCATTCATTCATTTCTTGTCACTAGCATCTAGGCCAGTCAGAGGGTATAGAGGGTGGGATCAGGGAGTCTTTGGTTTGCATTATCAAACATAGTGTGAAGATCGGTTCTCTCGGTGAGAGGATTAACTCGATCGCAATGGGAGGCAATGTACATGATTCCCAGAACATTACTGGTATTCCCAGACGATCCCTATGTAGTTGTTGCTCATTTTTGACGTTGCTCAACTTCGAGAAGTGGTGTGGCCGACGCAATTAGGCCCCAACCGCTACTTTGGGGTTCGTTTCATGCCTTGAGATTTTTTGTTTTGTTTTGTTTTTTTTTCGTTTTTCAACATCAAATCCTGGTCCTGAAAATATGCAGGGTATTAAGCAAGGCTATTTTAGATGTGTCCATTAGATGCTTTTCGGTATGTCCATCGGTCAGTCGGTCCCAGTTCCGTTAAACAACATAGATAAGAAGTGGGGATTGTATTTCATTTACCAACTGCTATCATGTCACAAGTGGTGTGATGTCATTTATAGATGACGAGTCCAGCGTTTTTTTGCTCTGTTGTCTCGTGTTATTTGGTAATAATGACTAAAACTGACGGAAAAATTGGATAAAATCGGCTAAATTTTATTTATTTCCATCTAACTTTATTGCTAAAAATGTTATGAATATCCATTTAAAACCCACTTTACGAATAAAATAACCATACACTCAAGAACAAATTATACAACAATAAAAATAGTACACTTACTTCATTTCAAACCTACTTATTGTTTTTCTTAATAGCCAGATATTAGGGTGAACATCTATCCTCACTTTCCCCTACTACAGCTAATAATGCTGCAACTATTTTGATCAGAATACTTTTGAATTAGGGAATCCCAGATGTGGACGTAAGAATGGTGGAAGTATCGTTGAACTTATGGTTCTTGTTTCTTTAAAATTGCGTTTCTATTCTTCTTAGCCTACATCTTCTTCTTTAACTTTTTAGGTCAGTAGTTATAAAAGTGAGCACTACCCACTTTGAGTTGCAGGGAGGCAAAGGGCGGTAGAGTAGCCTTAAGAGACAAGGGGTGATGAGGGTTGGGAGGTTGAGGTGGAAAGGAATGTGAATCGATATTTCATACGCTCGAGATTGAATAAGTTGAGAAAGTATTGGCACTGCGACGCCCATGATAGTGAGGTCTGGCGAATCAAACAAAATATTCATCGAAGACTGATGCTGACGATGACGTTGGTGATGATGATGCTGACAACAATGATGATGATGTCGCTGACGATGATGATGATGTTGCTGCTGCTGCTGCTGATGATGATGATGATGATGATGAAAGCTGTTTGAAATTCAAATATTTTCCGTGTTTATGATTCGCAGGATTCTTTTAGAATCCCCCCCAACCAAAACTGTCAAAATTGGTCTCTTCAGTTTTCAAGTCGGTCCTGCTCGCTATGTATATATGTATGTAACACGCGTACATGCCAGATGGAGCTAGAGGGATGAAAATTTAAACATTTACATCTCATTATGTTGATGAAAAAGTTCTTCCTTGATCTTTCCCTTTCATTTCTTTCTAAGTAGGTTTTTAGACTGAGGGAGGGTAAATTTACAGTGTAAGTTCATGCTAAATTGATCCCTTAGTTTATATCCAGCATCATCCACACTTGTTTTTTTTTGTTGAAAATTCTGACTTTTTTCTGAAAGATCACTACCTAGCAAAAGGCGAGAAAAGTTACTTGTTCATTAATCACCTCTTTTCCCAATATTTTAATTGATCACCACTAACACGGCATGAAGCTGCCAAAAGACGTTGGTCATGTATCAGATTCTATTGAATGACTAACCAGACCTATTTATCTGAAATTCGATTTTCAATGTATCATTTTCAACCGACTTTGTGGAGACGGGGGGGGTATGAAATTATGATCTAAAAGCAATTTTTTGCAACTCAGTCCAGAATCGGTGTTTCCAAATATGCTTTGTCAATTATAGGTAAAAGCGGGACTGGCCTTAGGAGCTGTGGGGTCCAATAGGAAGCATCTTTTGCAGAGTCTGGTTAACAGTCAAGTCCGTGGAATCTTTGAAAAATAAATTAACTTCATCATAGACCCTATTCTTCTATGGTAGAATCGAAAGAAATCAAATATGTGTTCGAAAATTTAACAGGAATACGTTTTTACGCTACTTCTGTAATTGGAAAAATTGTTGAAGTAAAATTTGACAAATTCAAAATATAATCAATATTAACAAACGCAACTGTTTATTTAAGGATTCAGAAGAAAATTAAAATAGTTGTTGTTCTCTGTAAAACTTGCATGTAGAAATGAATTGTGTTTATTTGACAAGACTAGTCATCGTGACTCACAGCATGGATCCCCAGAGATCACAAGAGAAACCGAGGACGACAGAACACAAGATAGAGAGATGAACTGGACAAATTCATAAAATACTGGCTCTGCGACACCCATCGTAGAGAAGTGTGGTGAATCCTGAGGAAAGTGTATGTCCAACGATGGACGTTAAAGACTAATGATGATGATGATGATGATGAGAGTATTCCCGAGTGCAGGGTCCGCTTGGACGCGGCATCCATTTGAAAACAAATGGTTTAATTGGCGTAAAGCCGGCCTTGGCTTAAACTGTCTTCTTTAATGGCTGAAATAGGCAAGATATCTGTATTTCCGGCTAATTTCACAGCTAAAAAGATATACCCATTTAAAACTCTCTTATCAAATAGAATAATTAGATTCTAAGACCCCAAAACAAATTATCAATAAAGATAGATGTTTTTACCTAAATCAAACTCACCAGATTTCGGCTACAGTAGATTTCTATCGGCTAAATAGGAAATAAAAAGATAGCCGAATCAAGCAGAAAAAGGCTAATCTGACAATGCTGCCCGAACTTGATATTTTATATAATCTCTAAGAAGGAGTGTAACTGAGGAAGATACATTTTTAAGTCGCCTCCGGGACCCCAATGGAGGGGCCTTACATCATTTCTACCAACATTATACAATAAAAAATCCTGGTAAAAGTTGAAGGGGCCCCTTAAGGCGCCAAGCGCTCCGCTCGGGCCCTCAGATCTCAGCTTTTACTAATTTTTGTTTTTTATCCGTTTTTAGGTTTTCAAAAGTCCGGCCACGGACCCCCAGGAATACCTTTGTGGGGTCTCAGGGCTCTGCGACTCTCAAGCAAGGAGCTGTTGCACTAAATGTCGAAGGCATGTCAAGGAGCCAAACGCCAGCTCGGACCCCGAATCTCCAGTTACACCCCTGTCTCTCAATCAGCAAATCGAATCACTGTACCCCAATAAGTGGCTCAAGTGATAAACCAGCCAAGTGGGGTACAGATTTTCTATGTTTGAATATCCATGTGTCTATGCGAGGGTTTCTTTGTGTCCCCAGGTGCTCTTGGTCGCATTTTGGGGGCAGTAACCTTTAAAATCCACATGAGTACAACACTAGGCATCATCTAAAAACATATTTTTAAAAAAATGTTGTTTTTTTTTCAATCTTTATGATCATTTAGGACCAATACTACCAGAATCGTATGCTGGCATTTCGTTTTAGATAATTTCAGATGAAAACATCTATTTAATTTTAGATATTTTTAGATTGATGAAAAATCCATTTTTAAAGATAATTTTAGATAATTTTGTTACATAATTAGTTCTGTTACACACGCGGGCTAAGTTGGTACACGAGGTACCGATATCTCTTTTATATTTCATTGATTGCATCTAAGTTCTATTTTTGAAATCTCATAACTGTTTCTCTCTCCATATTTCTCAATTCCATATCATTTCGATCGAGATGTCAGCTTTTTTTTTTTTTTTACATTCTATCGATATCAGTTGACCGACTTCGCTATTTCTTTTTATCAGCGACTTGATTGATTCTGTGGTTCGGTGGCCACATTATCCGGACTTGACAACATCATTTTCCAAGCCACAGAATTCGCACTTTGGTCACTGTCTCAGCCAGGGGTAGGAATGTGGGTCCCAGACCCTCCGCCCCCAACCTAACCCAATACTGACCCTTCTTTACCATGACCCAGTGTTGCCAATTTAGCAGTTTTCATGCTGGATTCACATCTTCCTTGTTTTGGCAGTGCAATTTACAAGGCATTTTTGTGCCATTCCTTTAGCAACTTTTTGCTATTTGTTAGCTAATTTTTAGTCATTTCGACTTTTTCGAGCGCAGAAAAAAGTTTTTGAGTTGGTAACACGGCCTGAAAAACACCTTCCCCGATAAAAAAAATGCCCTGGCCTCACCACTGACTTTATTCAGTGGTATAGTCCTTTTGAAATTCGTGGAGGTGGAGGGGACTTTCCTTTCACTATCTATTCAGGTGTTCGGAATGTAATTACGTATTTCCGTGTTCGGAATATAATTACGTATTTTTGTATTCGAAAAGTAATTACGCATTCTCGTAAAAAGAGATAGAAACGAATTCCCGTGAAGTTTAATTAAATACTATTCATCAATAATGTAATCACCATAACTATCAATGACAACAGCCCAAAGGGAAGGCAAATTTTCGATTTCTCGTCGAAGAACTTCTACGTTTTTCTTCTTTAATTCTACCTTGTTTTTTTTTTCTTCTAAAGTCTCTATCCTCCATGACATTGAATTTTACTATATTTTATAAATGTACATTGCCGGATAGAAGAGATGATGAATTAAATCCAGACGTCGTTCCGTCCTATTTAACCACTAGTCTTTGTCCTGGTCGGTTGGCTTATCATTTATAGCAGTGAAATACGTAATTACTTCCCAAATATCCTAATATATATGACTGGAATTCTCTACTTGAAAAAATTCACTGCTAAAAGAAAGATTATTCAGCGCTTATATGTTCAAGTATCCATCGCATGCAAGCTCAGTTATTATTGTAGGTATGCGCAATATGAAAGAAATTTTCACCGGAAAATCAACAGATGAAAAGTTTTAAAATCTGGCAAAAATCAGCATATTATCCAATTTTAATAACATTTTCGAGAGCTGAAAATTTAAAGATTTACTCCTTATCATATCGAGAAAAAAAAACGCTTTGTTTTTTTCACCTCCTCCTCGCCGCCATCGAAAAAAATAGGTTTTTATCGGATGGGTTCAATTCACAATAAGGGTTTATGCTAAATATGTCTCTTTGTTATTGTCCGGCAACATTTACGAGTGTTTTTTTATTCAAAATTTTTTTCAATTCACACTTTTTTTAGTGATCACCGCCCAGCAAAAGGCAAGAGAAGTAACTTTTTCATTGATCACCCTTTTTGCCTTTTCTTTAATTGATCAGCACTCATACGGCATGCTGTCAGACAACATTGGTCTGCAGGTACAGCAACGTCTACTATTTGGCAGGCCTTCCTTTTTTTGTCTACTATTACTAAGTCCGGCCTTCTTGCCTGGATGAGGCGGTCAGTTTGGATGTCAAAGTCCCACAGTAGTTTGTGGTTGTCATTCTCCAAAACTGCCTCTGGCTTGTGCTGATACCACTTTTCCCCATATTATTATTATTATTTAGAATCTCACACCAGTTGCCTGGTGGTAACCGCTGGAGTTTGAGTGACAGCAAGTCTCCTCAAGTCTCCAGCCCTCCTCTCCTAGTACTCATAGGTCACAGTATTACTGCGATTTACGGTTTCACACTGGTTGCCCAGTGGTTATCGCTGAAAGCTGAGTGACAATAAGTCTCCTCAGGTCTTCAGCTAACGTCTCCTCTCTCTTTCGCATATCATGACAGGGGTACGATTCGTTGCAGTACTTATATCTCTAGTACCTTCCTCAGTATCCGTGCAGTTCCCAGTAGTGCTGTGGTCTGCACGGTCTCTATCCTTCCCCTAATCCTGATCTCCTCCAGTCTCTCCCTCAGCGTTTTGGGGACAGTTCCTAGTGCGCCCACTATGACCGGTACTACCCTGGTTTTCATGTTCCACATCTTCCTTAAATCCCTTGCTAGGTCCTGATTATTATTATCATTATTATTTTGGAATCTCACACCAGTTGCCTGGTGGTAACCGCTGGAGTTTGAGTGACAGCAAGTCTCCTCAAGTCTCCAGCCCTCCTCTCCTAGTACTCATAGGTCGCAGTAATTCTACGATTTACAGTTTCACACCGGTTGCCCAGTGGTTATCGCTAAAGGCTGAGTGACAATAAGTCTCCTCAGGTCTTCAGCTAACGTCTCCTCCCTCGCATATCATGACAGAACTACTATTCGTTGCAGTACTTATATCTCTAGCACCTTCCTCAGTATCCGTGCAGTTCCAAGTAGCGCTGTGGTCTGTACGGTCTCTATCCTCCCCCTAATCCCGATCTCCTCCAGTCTCTCCCTCAGCGTTTTGGGGACAGTTCCTAGTGCGCCCACTATGACCGGTACTACCCTGGTTTTCATGTTCCACATTTTCCTTAACTCCCTTGCTAGGTCCTGGTATTTTTCCCTTTTTTCACCCTCCTTCTTTTTTACTCTATGGTCTGCAGGTACAGCAACGTCTACTATTTGGCAGGCCTTCCTTTTTTTGTCTACTATTACTAAGTCCGGCCTTCTTGCCTGGATGAGGTGGTCAGTTTGGATGTCAAAGTCCCACAGTAGTTTGTGGTTGTCATTCTCCAAAACTGCCTCTGGCTTGTGCTGATACCACTTTTCCCCATGGTTGAATCCCATTTGTTTACTTAGTTCCCAGTGTATCATCGTTGCTACTCTATCGTGTCTATGCTTATACTCCTTCTGGGCGAGCTGACTACATTCACTAGTTATGTGGTTTACTGTCTCATCTCTTTCACCGCACATGCGGCATTTGCTGTTTGTTTGTGTTCTGTCGATTTTTGCTTTTATGTAGTTTGTCCTTATGCTTTTGTTTTGGGCTGCCATGATAAGCGATTCTGTTTCTCTCTTGAGGTTTCCCTTTCGTAACCACGTCCATGATTTCTCGTCTGCTATATCTTTTATCTGTCTTTTAAACTCGCCGTACAATTTTTTCCCTTCCCACTTTTCTTTTCTAGTTTGCTGTACTGTTCCATTGTTTTCTACTTTATTGTTTGTTGCACTATCCCTCGCGCTCTTTATGATTTCTTCACTATTTGTTTGCACATATCTATCTAGGACTACTTTAGCTCTCTGGACACAATCTTCTATGCTGATGAGCCCCCTACCACCTTCTTTTCTCTTAACGTATAGTCTATCTGTATCATCCCTAGGGTGTAATGCTTTATGCATCGTCATAAGTTTCCTTGTTCGCCTATCCATTGATTGGAGCTCTTCCTTTGTCCATCCTAGGAATGGTCCTGTATACCTAACTACTGACACAGCCCAGGTGTTCATTCCTTTTATTAGATTTCTGCTATTTAATTTGGTTTCTAATATTTTCCTTATCCTTCTGAGGTATTCTCTCTTAATTTTCTCCTTCATCTCTTCCCGTTTTATCGTGTCACATTCAAGGACACCTAGGTACTTGTATCGGTCTTGTGCAGTCAATGCCCTAATCTTGTTGTTGTCCGGAAGTTCAATTCCCTCAGTCATTGAAAGCCTTCCTTTGTGCATCACCATGATTGCACATTTTTCTATCCCAAACTCCATTCCTATGTCCTCACTATATTCCCTTAGTTCGTTGAACAGAGTCTCAAGCTCTCCCCTGTTTTTTGCAAACAATTTAATATCGTCCATGTACATTAAGTGGTTGACCTTTCCTTTTGTTTTAGAGAAGTGGTATCCTTTGCTGTTTTTCAGGATTCTGTTAAGCGGTATCATTGTTAGAACAAATAATAGTGGGGACAACGAATCTCCTTGGAAGATTCCCCTTTTTATCCCTACCTCGGCTAGTTTGTCCCCTGCGGCTGTCAAATCTACTTTCCAGTCTTCCATCGAATTACCAATGAATTTAACCACCGGTTCGCTAATTTTGAACATTCTAAGGCATTCGAGTATCCAGCTATGTGGAATCATATCGTATGCCTTTTTGTAATCTATCCATCCCATTGCAATATTCTTTCTCCTTTTCCTTACTTCTTTTAAGATCATCTGGTCTATGTAGAGTAAATCGTTTGCCCCTTTGGTTCCTATCCTACACCCTTTCTGTTCTTCTGGTAGTAGTCCCCTTCTATCCATTGACATGTATATTCTCTCTGCTATTTGCCCGGTCCATTTTTATTATTATTATTATCATCGTCATTGTTAATAATAATAATAATACTAATAATAATAATAGTGATAATAATCATGATAATAATAATGATAAAATAATAGTAATGATGATGATGATGATTATGATATAAAAATAGCAATTGTTATCTTGGTCTCAGTGGATTATTTCCTTGGGAGCAACTTACACCCAGCACCCTCAAGTGTCTCGGACATTTCTGATCAATTAGCAGTTCCCAGCAATAAAACTTTCTGCAAAGAACTATACTACCATTTATTTCTAACTTTTCCAACCAGTTTTTGGAATTATTAGATAATGTACCAAGGGCTCAAAATGTTATCGGCACTATATCAACAAAGGTCATATTCCAACTATTTTTGATTTCTCATTTCTGTTAACTATACTTTTTCAATTTCCTCTTACCCTCCCCGTCGTCGTCGTTGTCATAGTCGTTGTTGTTGCTGCAGCTGTTGTTCTTCTTCTTTTCTTTCTTTCTTTCTTTCTTCTTCTTCTTCTTCTTCTTCTTCTTCTTCTTCTTCTTCTTCTTCTTTGTTTTCTTCTTCTTCTTCTTCTTCTTCTTTGTTTTCTTCTTCTTCTTCTTCTTCTTTGTTTTCTTCTTCTTCTTCTTCTTCTTTGTTTTCTTCTTCTTCTTCTTCTTCTTCTTTGTTTTCTTCTTCTTCTTCTTCTTTTCTTTCTTTCTCTTTTCTTCTTCTTCTTCTTTTCTTTCTTTCTCTTTTCTTCTTCTTCTTCTTTCTTTTCTTCTTCTTTTTCTTCTTCTTTCTTTTCTTCTTCTTCTTTTTCTTCTTCTTCTTTGTTTTCTTCTTTTTCTTCTTCTTCTTCGTCTTCTTCTTACTATTATTGTCTTTATCATTGTTTTCATTATTATTATTATTATTATTATTATTATTATTATTGCTGTTGTTGTTGTTGTTGTTGTTGTTTCATGCACGTGTATGTTCACAGGAGGTGTCTGATTGTTATCTCCGGGAATTGAGTCACTCCCCGAATCTGCAGCATCTTCCTCAATATATCCGCAGACCCCATCACTGCCGTCGTTAGGACAGTCTCAGACATTCTTAGAATCTCCTATTCATCCAATTTTGAATCTAGTGCTTTTGGCACAGTTCCAATCGTACCAGTTATTATGAGCACGATCCTAAACTTCGTGTAACACAGCTTCCCCGGTTCTAGGGGGAAAATTCCTGAGATTTTTCCATTTTTTTTTTCTCTCGTTTTCTTACGTTTTCATCATGTGGTTTACTGAAAGAGCCATGTCTAATATCAAGCAGATTTTATGATGCTTGTTCACAATTTTTCAATTCGGTCTTCAAAGGTGGATAGTGTTGTCGGTTGAAATTCAAAGTTCCAAAATACTTTACTCTGTTTTGAAAAAATTCTAAGGCAGCCTCCATAATATATAAATTACGGAAACGAAGTCTGTTATCAAAGCTTGGATTGGGTGGTCTCTTTGAATCTTTGAGTTCCAAAAGTTCTCACTCTTTTTATCTTGTTTTCAAGGACAATCTCTGTAATATATATTTCATACCAGAACGAAACCTGCTCTCCAGTTTCGGATACAGTGGCCTGTTTGAATTTCATAGTTCCGAAGGATTTCACTTTTTTTTTTTCATTTTCAAGGACAGCCTCTATGATATATATTTTTCAAGAACGAAATCTGTTATCAAAGCTTCGATAGGGTGGTCTCTTTGAATGTTATAGTTTCAAACGATTTCCCTATTTTTTTCATTTCTTAGGGCAAACTCCGTAATATGCTGCGAGTGCAAAAGTTTCTGGTACATTTCTAAAAAAAAAACTGTGCTATTCAAGGTAATGATATATATATACATAAATATATATATATATATATATATATATATATATATATATATATATATATATATATATATATATATATGATAATTAAATGCTTTGGCATTACTGATGGGCTGTTTAGCACAATGATAAGTGCATCGCTACGTTGGCTACCCTATCAGTGGCAGATTCGATTCCTGCAGCAGCCCCATTTTCTTCAATTGTTTATTTCATTTATGTTGTCTAAATTGAATGATATATTAACCGTGTAATAACGAGAGATCATTTCAAATAAGATTCTATATTTCTATATCATCTATTTTTCTAATTTTTCAAGTTTGTGTATAAAGCTTATGTCAATGTCATCGGAGCTTCTTTCAAAGATGCTCCAAATTTGGTCGATCAAAATTTTTGATCATCAAGGGTCATTATCAAGAAAATTTGATAGTGGAAAGAAATAAAACCATTTGCTTTCGATCATCAATAAAAATCTTTTTTTAAATCCCATGACATTGATGAAAATTTTGAATGCAAACTAGAGAAATTAATGAACAAATTGAAAAGACCGATTGTCAGTTATTTTTCTGGACAATGAAGGTTCAAAGTAAGGGTTTCTGCCTCTTTTAAAATTTATAAATCGTTTAAATTGGAAATCAATCTTCTGTTATGTAACCTTTCAAATTCGAAAAGTTTATTTCGAATAAACTTATGGTTCACCGGCTTGAGTAGACAATGTAATTTCCGTTATTTCTCGTAAGTGCTTGTCTCAAGTTTTAGTCCTTTTACATCAGACGAAATTTGAGAAACCTTTTGACTTCATCTGGAGATATCACTTGATGATAGCAATACACAACTTTGAAGTCTCCTTTTCATTGTAATTGACGGGGCATTTCATTTGATAATGTTGCTTAGATAAATTAGTAAGATCACCGGAAAATTGTTAATTTTTCGCTTGCCTGCGCAAAGCCTTCCAAATTCCTTTGTTGGTATTTAAGCCCCGCTGTTTGGTCTTGAGTAAAGAAAAAAAGAGGGATTGAGCAAAGATAAGGAGAAAAATAGAGGGGGGAGGTAGGAGAAAGAAGGTTAGGAGAAATAAAGAGAGAAAGGGGGAAGATAAGGTTAGGAGAAATAGAAACAGAAGTAAGATAGGAGAGAAAAGATTAGGACAGTAAGAGAGAGAGGGTTAGGAGAAATAGAGGGAGAAGGGAAGTAGGAGAGAGAAGGTTGAGAGAAAGAGAAAGGGGTAGGAAAGGAGGAGGTAAGGAGAAATAAAGGGTAGGAGAGAGAAGGTTATGAGGAATACAGAGAGAAAGGGAGTGAGAGAGAGGTTGGGAGAGGTAGAAAAAGAAAGACGGTAGGAAAGAGATGATAGGAGCAATAGAAAGAGATGAAGAGAGAAAGTTAGAATAAATAAAGAGAGAAAATGTGCAGAGAAATTGAGACAGAGAGTAAGAGAAAAATAAAGAGAGAAAAAGAATAGAAGAGAGATGTAATGGCAAAATAGAGAGAGAAGGAGAGAAGAAGAGAAGGAGAGAAGGAGAGAAAAGATTAGGAGAAATAGAGACAGACGATGTAGGATAAGGAAGGCTGAGAGAGATAGAAAGAGAAGGGGAGTAGGTAAGAGAAAGTTGAGAGATCCAAAGCGAGGAGCGTAGATTAGGAGAAGATGACCGAGCGATCGAGAGAGAAAGAGAAAGAGAGAGAGAGAGAGAGAAAATGGTAAGCGAGAGAAAGTCAGGAGAGGTAAACAGACAGGGAGAAGACAAGAGAGAAGATAAGAAGAAATAGAAAGAAAGAGACTTTGGAGAAAGATAGCAGGTGGGTTGAAGTGATGCAGAGGTAGAAAAGAAATCTCTTTTGATTTATTTATTCAATTCTTGTCGTCAGCGGCCAGACGAGTCAGAGGGTTTAGGGTTCAGGAAAATGGGCCTTTGGTTTGCATCATTGTGCGTGGTGTAGAGATCGGTTTCATCCTAGGAGGATTGAGAGGATCGGCGAGTGAGGCTCTCTTCATGACCCCAAGCTGCTTACACCATGTGATATAGTCAAATGATTGCCAATCCAGGTACTGACCAGACTCGACGTTGCTTAACTTCGGTGATCGTACGAGAACTGGTGTGTCCAAAGCGATTTGGCCTTAAAAATGAAGAAGTATTAGAGAGGGAAGGAGGGTTAAAGACAACAAAACAATGAGAAAAACATGTCTGGTTAGTCACTCAAAAGAAATTGTCTCATCACCAAAGTCTTTTGGCAACATATCGTGTTGGGGGTGATCAATATGAAAATTGGAAAAAGTGAATGCTCAAGTTACTTCTCATACCTTTTGTTGGGTAAATATTCGATAAACAAACGTGGATGTTGCTGGGTACGAACTATAGGATTAATTTAGCATGAATTTACATCGCAAATTGAACTCCCCATCAAAATCCAATTTGGATAAAAAAAGAAAGAAAAGCATCTCTCTTAGACATGGGGAGCAAGTGTTTCAATTTTTAGCCAGACGAAATTAATGGATCCAACTTCGTCCTTTTTTCTGTTTGATACTTCTCGTTACTTGATACCCAAAGTGAACGATCAAAGACGAGACAAACCGATTTTCAATTTTAAAACTTGATTTAGAGTTGGAAAGACGAATTGGAAAAATATGAGTTTAGCCATTGAATAGAACATGAGTGTGGATGACATCATCGTCGAGATTAATTGATTGCTACGCTATTTTTTAATTATTTTATTTTTGAATGCCATGGGGACTTTATAATTGAACGGAAGCTGATTTTACACCTCAAAACTAACTTCTTACAACTGATATTACACGCTGTTGATGTTTACAATTGACACCTTACAGTCTTTTAATACAACGATTTCTAAAAAAAAAAAAATTCTCCGGTGGAACACGGCAACATTATTATTAATTTTGACTAATTTTTCATTCATCTTAACTCTTAGTTGCTTTTAATCATAACTTTGGATCGGACCGTAATCCTACAGCAAAGATTAAACATCGTAATCGGAGACTGAAAGATAAGATGAAATTAGAAACTAGCCGAAATTAATAATAATAATCGTTTACTACCTGAAAACGAGAAAAGGACACGTTTTCCAAAGAAGTCGAGTACATTACCTTTAAGATTTGGTTTCAATCTCTGTACTAGCTTATACCAATAAAAATGATGGGGTTATTTATGTATGGATTGATATTTTTATTGCAACCCTTATTATGGTGTTTTTGGTCGTGTTAATTTATTTCACATGGTCCAATCCATTATACCTTGAGGTTATAACAGGAATTGAACAAAACAGAAATAAACATCACCATAGAATTATTCAATTAAAAATTCTAATTAGCATGTATACCTTTTATATGGATATGTGCACATGAGTGTGGAAATTTGCATGTGTGGGGAGGGGAATACACAACTATCTCAGTTATCAGGCAGGCCAGTACCATACCGACATTTTGAGTTGGTATGTATGTCAAAGTAAGTCAAAGAACTTGGCTGATTCTTGGGGTATACATACCCCGGGTTTAAACCAAATCCTTTCCACGTATTAGATTCGTCCGGAAAGAATCCAGCCATTCTAAATACCACCATAACCAGTTGGACAGCTTTGATACAATTTGGCAAACAATCAGAGGCGGGGGATAATTGTACATGCATAAACATAAATTCTCCCGTGGGGGTTACTCAGTCAGAAGTGGGGCGCTATTGAGTGGGTTTTTGTACAGTGTGACTGACGCATTCACAATGGGCGAATCATTCTTACATTGTTTTGAGGGGCAAAATATCACTTCGACCTGGTCTGTCAGCTAAGATTTTGGCTCTGAAGGCTTCTTGCCTTTTGCTTTTGATTTCAGACCATGGATTAGATTAAAAGGAACACGATGGTGCATCTGATGGTGGCCCTGAAAGAGGATTTGGTACACCATTTTAAAAAGTAAAAGAGACGCTGGTATGAGTATAAGAGGTTTCAAAGGGAGTACTTTGAATGAGACTAGGTTGCCTTGGGGGTCAATTTTTATCCGGGTACAGGCCAGTGTTCCCCATTGTCATCATCATCATCATCATCAGTCTTTTAGCGTCCGTCGTTGGACATAGACCTTCCCCAGGATTTGCCACACATCCCTATCATGAGCGTCACGGGGCCAGTACTTCCTGAACTTGTCTAGCTCGTCTCTCCATCTAACATTTTGCCGGCCTCGGTTGCGCATGTGGTCTCAGGGTTATCCATGTTGTGAGTCGTGATGTCCATCGATTGTCTGCCATTCTTGCAACATGGCCAGCCCACCGCCATTTGAGATTTTTTATGGATTCTATGATGTCTCTAACTCTTGTCTTTTCCCGGATGTACTGTGCTGTTTTGTGGTCTCTCCATGTGAGACCCAGCATTATTCTTTCATGTGCACGTTGCACAGTTCTCAGCTTACGGGTCTGTCTCTTGGTTAAGTTTGTAGGTAGTTTTAATGCATAAATGTTTTTTTTTTCTTTTTCTTTCGCTCTCCCAAATATTTGAGCGAGAACGAGGGATAAAATGACAGCACAACAAGACACGGACTATTTTCTAGGCAGACGGACTGGCTCAGACAGGCAAACAGGATCAAGCAGTCAGTTTGGCTGAGAATAGTGTGACAAGCGATGTTTTCAGTGGTTCTCAACTGAGGGAAAGAATTTTGATAGTCAAGGGAAAATAATGCTAAGAATAAAGTAGCCGAATCAACAATTTTTTGTAGATCTAGTCAATTTCTTTTTGCTCTTCGAGGAGTAACGAACGGTGCCAAGACAAGCAGAGATATTTTCAGGCAGGCAGTTATGAATAAAACCATGCCACGGCCCTAGGTAGGCTATCTTTACTCTAATATAAGATGGCCTGATACTTTCTGGGCAGATCTTGTTTGCACGTCATTGTGAGTCAATGAACCTCACTCTTGAAAACAGAACCACTGATCTCTTGCCTATGAGTGTTTTACAATCGCCACCTGTTTGTTATTAAACGAGAACTGAGAGAGAGACAGAGAGACAGAGACAGAGAGAGAGACAGAGACAGAGAGACAGAGAGAGAGAGAGAAATCTCAGGGAAGGAAGATTTCTAATGGTGGACCCCGAATGATCCATCATTCTTTGTTTCTGCTCATTCAGACCGACTGAATATGTTGGCAGAGAAGAGAACGGTCCGAACCTGTCGACTGCTTTATTTAGAATCTGTTAATAGAAGTCCATTTGGCAGATTAACAGTAATGGACAGACGGCGAAAATGAGAGAGGTTGTAGATTAGCTGAGACCCCGATTCCGAAATGATGATACGCCTGAAAATATTTTGGCAAAAAAAGTTTTTGAAAAAGGTGGAAAAAATGTTAGAAAGAGAAGTATTTAATAGAGCATGTGCGTTCACACACAAGTCCGTATGATATACAAATGCGCATACACACACACACACACACACACACACACATATGCGTGTGTATACACCCTTACATACTTATGAACACAGGTACACAGAAACCGGCCCGTGCACGCAACAACACACGAAGAAACGCAAACACAAATGGCCCTAATGATACACAGAAAAAAAACTCGCTCACATGTATGCATAGAAACTCCCGTGCACACACACAAATACACATACGGAGAAACAGATAAACACGTACATGCAAACACATACACAAGCACACGCTAAAACCTGGGAACAGACAAATACACACGTACACACATGAAGCGAGAAATAGACAAACACACAAACGTTTACACAAGCACATACGAACACATATGCGTGCACTAAATCACGTACACACACAAACACGAAGACAAAACTTGTCTGGTTAGTTACACAATAGAAATCATCACATGAACAACGTCTTTTGGCAGCATGTCTTGTTGGGAGTGATTAATTAGAAGAAAAAGTCCAATCAATGAATACGTTACTTCTCTCACCTGTACTTGGACAGTAATTACTAAAACTTAAGATAGAAGCAAAAAAAAAAAGCAGTTAGACACAAAATAAAGGACCAATTTGGCATAAACCTACTATCTTATTTGAACACCCCTCCCAACTAAAAAGTTGTTGGGTTGGATTTTCAAAGACAAAAAATGTTTGTAGACATAAAAGATGAATGTTGAAAATTTCAGCCCTCTAGTTCCATTAGTGTGGCCTGTAGGCATCATACTTAGCAACCCAGTCAGCCAGACTAGCTTAAAAACTCGAGAAACCTATTTTGACAGTTTTGGTTAGAGTTTCAGTTGTCAGTTTCAAATATGCAAACACCAACATACAGATACAAGTACACACACACACACACACACACACACAAGCACAAACACCTGCACAGACGTACAGATTTAGTAGTGCTGTAGTCTGTATGGTATCAATCCTTCCGCTTATCGCCAGTTCTTCCAACCTCGTTTTCAGGGTCCTTGGTACAGTTCCAAGTGCACCTACTATTAAAGGCACTACCCTGATTTTCATGTTCCATACTTTCTTCAATTCGTCCCGTTATTTTCCTATTTTTTCACTCTCTTTCGTATTTAATCTGTGATCCGTAGGCACAACCATATCTTCCATTTGGCAGGTTATCTTTCCATTGTCTATAATCACCAGGTCCGGTTTTCTCGCTTGAATGGGATGGTCAGTTTAGATGTCAAAGTCCCAGGGCGATTTATGGCTTCCATTTTCCAGGACTGTCTCCGGTTGATACTGATACCACTTGTCCGCATGGTTGAATCCTATTTGTTTGCTTGGTTCCCCAGGGTATCACTGATGATACCCAGTCGTGTCAGTTTTTTAATACTACTTCTGGGCTAGTTGACAACATTCACTAGTTATGTGGTTTATAGTCTTATCCCTTTCTCCACATAGGCAGTATTTGCTGTTTGTTTGAATTCTTTCGATTTTCGCCTTGATATGGTTGGTCCTGATGCATTTGCTTTGTGCTGCCATAATGAGCGTTCATGTTTCTCACTTCAGGTTCTTTTTGCGTAATCATGTCCATGATCTCTCGTCTGCCACATTTTATATGTCTTTTGAATTCTCCGTATAGTTTTTTCTGTTCCCATTTTCCTGTCCTTGTTTGCTGTGCTTCTCCTTCATTAGATATTTTTTTTTATTGTTCGTTGCACTGCTCTGAGCACTCTCTATAATGTCTCTACTACTTGCTTGTACATACTTTCGTCATCCTGTTTTGGCCTTTTGGTCACAGTCTCCTGTAGTAATGAGTCGTCTACCACTGCATTGTCATAAGCTTTCTTCTTATTCTTCTTCGTGTTCTTGTTCTTGTTCTTCTTCTTCTTGTTCTTCTTCTTGTTCTTGTTCTTGTTCTTCTTCTTCTTCTTCTTCTTCTTCTTCTTCTTCTTCTTATCATTATTATTATTATTATTATTATTATTATTATTATTATTATTATTATTATTATTATTATTATCTCTATCAGTGTTTTTAATATCATCATTATTATTATCATCAATATTTTATCATCATTATCATTATCAATATTTCTATTACTATTTTCATCATTATCATCAATATTATTATTATTATTATTATTATTATTATTATTATTATTATTATTATTATTATTGCATATATACCTTATATATAAGGGGTGTGTGTCTGTCTGTTTGAAAAAAATATTGGGGCAGCTCAACCGAATTTGCCATACACACTTAAAAGACACAGAGAAAGTTTTTGAGGGGGACAAGTTTTAGGTGTTAGAGTGTTTTCTCTTTTAAAGTGTCAAAGATGAAGGGTAACTTTTCCACCTTCTAAAAAATCTTAAATGAAGAGAGACCTTTGCTCCCTTCAAGTGTGCAACAGAGAACAGGGGATCTAATCCACTCGTTTGAGGTGTCAAAATAGAAGGGATACATATTCACAGTTTAAAGGGTCAAATGGGCAAGGAAACTTTTACCTCTTCTATGTGTCAATTTTTAAGGGAGTGTTCCCCTTGAAGGGGTCAACATTACTCAAAGATTTCCGTGCAACGGATCAAAAATGAAAGGAAACTTTTCCCTCTTCTCTCAGGGGTAAAATCTGTAAGTTAACCTTTTTTTCACCTTCAAGGGGTCAGAGGTGAAAGATGGATTTATTTGCCTCTTCGAGTAGTCGCAGGTAAAAGGAAGCTTTTTCTCGACAATAAAGGGTCCAGAGGCAAAGGAAAAGTTTCTTGCATGCCTGAAGGTTTTCGTGATTCCTTGTTCTACCTGAAATATTGTACCCGGTATAGACAGTATATATATATATTTTATTGGTTTCAGAGGGGAAGTTATAATTACATGGTAACTATAATACCATAGTGGAACCTAACATCCTGTTTAATACTGACACCTTCTCATTTCATGTTTATACATATATCTCCAAATGGTCTAGAATGATCCCAACCCCATTAAGGGATAAACTTGAGAGGGAATTTCCTCTTAGAAAAACTACCAAAAAGGGATCAAAAGTGAAATGGATTTTTTCCACCCTAACAGGTGCAAAGTGTTACGAATTCTTTTTCAAAGGGTCAAAAGTGACAGATTTTCCTCCTCTTTAAGGGGTCAGTAGTAACTGGAGAGTGTTAAGGAGTCAGAAATGAAGTGAGACACCACCCCCAACTTCAAAGGATCAGAAGTCAAGGGAAACTTTTCCCTCCGATAAAGAGTCAAAAGCAAAGACAGGGGCGTGAGTTAAGGACGGGGTATCGTCGGCTACATAGGGGCCCCCATATGTATTAAAAATAGGAGTTCACCAACTGTATCTCAACTGATGTTATACAATAAATGCTCTCTCTAATTCCTGAAGGGACCCCTTAAGAAACAAAACCTCTTGCGTCCCAAAATCTCTAGCTACACCTCATTTTACGTGTCTGGAAAAGCTTCAGTGCTTTTTCAACTCCTTGAATATTAAACCCGGCGTAGGAGGGTACTTCAGCTAGTACAAGTATGTATGTATAGGTTCACATTTTTGTAAGAGTGTTTTAGATGAATGTTTCTCTACGTATGCGTACATTGTATGCATATAGATGTGTTTATGTCCAAATAAATTCGTGTTTTTCTGTGCTTCGGAATTTTGTTTCATACTTATTTTAACACCGAGAATCAAGTGCATCTGTTGTCTGTGGTAATTGGTCACAGTTTCCTCGAGGCCGGCATCTTTCATTAAATATGTCAACCAGTTGATTTGGTGTTGAATTCAATTAAACCAATTTAGAAAAAACAAACATTTACACTTTTTTTCCAACTCCGTTCGTACAAAATACTCAGTCATTATTTTTCGCCAAACTTTTTTTTTCTTTCTTTTTGGCTGGCTTATCAACAAAGTTTTTATTTTCATTTTTAACACGTCAGAAAGAGAGAGAGAGAGAGAGAGAGAGAGAGAGAGAGAGAGAGAGAGAGAGTGACAGAGAGAGAGAGAAAGAGAGAGAATGTGTGTGTGTGTATGTATGTATATATATATATATATATATATATATATATATATATATATGATAGGCATATACACAAATTTATAATCAATTTTGTTTGTGCTCATTTGCGATCACGCAACCTCAAGTTAATAGTGTACTCGCCATAATCTGATAAATTCATGTCTAAGAGAGAATACAGAATAGGGGGGAAATGGATCGATTCCTATTATAACAATGAACATCATGTCATAGAAACTCTTAAGACATTAGGTCTGATCATTGCACATTAAAACAGCTCAAGTTGAGTTGAGACTTGGAAAAACTTGAGAATTACGATAGTTGAATCATTAAAAAAAACTACCCAATGAAATAACTTGGGGCTCATTAGTACCAATCTTTACATGAATAACCCTGTCATTTTACGGGTATATTCACGTATATACTTATAGTGCTAGGGAAATGCTAGACTCCAAAAGAGAGAAAGTGTGATTTACTTATTCCTTTGGAATGCATACAAGTTTTTGGATTTGACATCGAATAGATAAATTAATACATAATATACTTATCACCAAGTTTACTAGGAAAACACAAGAAAAATGCCAACACAATCACTTAACAATGCCTCGTACTCCATGGGCATTAAAATTGTCAGATTTCCAAAAGGTGGTGAATTGATGCTATGTCACAAAGTATCGAAATTTGAAATTTGGCTTTCAAAAAAGAAGAGTATGATGATCAATTCAGCAACTGAAGAAAGGAAACCACTGAGTCCCACTAAATTCGACCTAAGCCATAAGAAATATGTGAAATGATCGGAATTTTTTAAAACTTTTACTTTTTACTTTACTTTTACTTCTATTTGATCTAAAGTTCGTGACACAGAACCCACTTGATTATAACAAAGAGTGTAGAATATTGAAATAGTATTCGCTGTATAGATTTTCTTTATTATTCATTCACTCGAAAACCTGGAAAAATGATAGAGTTATTTATCTATAGATCTAAAGGTCTTAAAGCTGTTTTATTCAGTCATTTATTTCTTAACAATTCGCGTATCCTAATTTCAATTCTTTCCAGTCTCATTTCAGACTGTTTTAATGTATGATCTGACATGATGCTTTCACAGTTTCTATAACGTAATCTATGACGTAATTGTTATGTCATAATAGGAATGTAAATTAACCAATGAGAGGCGAGAACATAAGAAATAAGAAATGTTCATATATGCTTACTATATGGATAGTTTATCATTTATTCCGATTCTTTTTCTTGATTTATGCTCCAATTTGTACATATAATCTTTGCAAAAACCTGCAATAAAATGATGCTAAGTAGTCTTACGACTGAGTTTCTATAAGAGATGGAGTTTTATTGGTTTAAACAGAGCTGATCTCTGCCAATCAGAAGAGTATTTGTAAAAGTTTGCTCAGGTCTAGATACGACCACGGAATATTAACGGTTTAATAATCAGGATGTTGGCAATGGCCGAAATGGTCATAACATGTGGATTGAAGGTATCCACTAATAAAATCGATACACTAAACGGACTTATGTTTGCAAGGATTTCGAGTTTTTGATTTTTTTTCAAATTTTAATTTTTCTGGATTTTGAGAATATTTTTCTAAGAAGATTGAAACGGGGAGAATAAAAAAAATGTATTTCGTTTTTCATAATTTTCATAATTCATTGCTGCTTAAAGTAAGGGTGACATGACGGTTATTTGTTTGGCCTGGGTTGTTTTTCTTCTATTGAACCCTTGCTCTTTTTTTAATGAGACTTTTAAAATTCGTGCACCGCGTTAAAATTTTACTACACAGCATAATTTTGTCTTGCGCACATCCAGGCAGGTTAGATGGGGTACATTGGTGAATGGCAAATTTTTATATTGTTTATATGCCACATTTACCTTTGACAGGTATTGTAATAATAACAGCTACGATATTTCCGTTTGGTAGCGTCCGTCTTTACTCAAGTTGTTGGATTGAGAGTTGAACAAAGAAAAGAGGCAAAAAGTATCCTTATTCTAAATCGTCTGACGGCTTCCATCAATGTGAGTTGCAGCGCCCCCTGCACCCCCAGCTTCGGAGTGACAGGCATTCGAAACACGGGAAGGAAGATGTAAATGCTAGCGTGAATGATAACTTGTCGCTTCTTAGATACGTTCCAGGCCATATCTAGATCGGCTGGCAATGTGTCCTTTCAACCACGCTTACCGAATATTAGTGCATGGGATTCATCCTATCCTCCATCGGGGATGCAATGCAAGAGATGCCATCTTTTAAACCAGGGGTCGGTATTCACGCCCTTATCTCACCCGACCCACTGATTTCATTGTATATGTGACGTTGCTTGAATAAAACAAGAACCATAAGTTCAACGATGCATCAAGCATCAGTGGTAGTAGTAGGAGGAGGAGTAGGAGTAGGAAGAGGAGCAACTAGTCTTTGGATCAATTGGTTCTCATGGCAAGTGCTTGCGGTCAATCAGCGCAGAAAACTGACATGGCAAGCCATATTCAGACTCCAATTGAGACTTGTACGAATGCCTTGTGGAAAGGCATGAATCCAACCACCAGTTCGTAGTAAAATAGAGTATGGTTAAATGGATGACCCTACTTCAGATGAGGGAAAGCCAGAGTAGATGGAGATGAATTTATATTTTATGACTTGGATATTTAGTGAAAAGGTTTTGTGTTCATAGTTTTATTTTTCCAGCTCACAGGAGAGGAGAAAAACATTTTCTCGACTGGTTTCAATGTCTTTTTCCGGAGAGAAGAGATTAGAAAATCCAAAGATAGGTTGATGAGTTTCCAGGGTGATGGGGAGTCAGGATATGGCTCCTGTAATAAACCTGTCATAAACGGCTTATGGTCAGTATGTTCCTAGAAATTGGAAGTGGCGAGTGTTGACCCCTTCTGTGTTACTTGGTTTATGGGTAATGGTGATACATACATTTATACATGCATATAAAGGTACCTGCACATCCACATGCACGCACACACAGATATACATATCAATAAACATATATGTATACGTACACTCGCACATACCTTATTACCTTATACACACACACACACACACACACACACACACACACACATATATATATATATATATATATATATATATATATATATATATATATATATGAATACATATATGAATATTGGATTTAAAATTCTGGTAACAAAGAGAAGGATGGATAAGTAAATAATGGAAATGATGAATTTGATAGTTTAAATATCAACAGCAGAGAGAAGAAAAAAGCATGACAGACGTATATACAGATAAAATATACACGCATACACACATACACACGTGTGTGAATACATACCAACATATATCTGAATAAAGGTATATGCGATGGATAGTCAATTAGAGCATCCTACGCTGTCATCATGGTAAACTCTCTCTCTCACACTCACGTATCTATATATACACAAATGCACATACATGTATACACGCCTTCAAGATTCTGACATATATACATACGTACATACAAATATGTATAAAGACACCTTCCGAAATACATACGAACAAATACATATTCACGTACATACTCACACAAAAACATATATATATATATATATATATATATATATATATATATATATATATATATATATATATATATATATATATATGAACAAATGATCCTCATATTTCTAGTATGGTAACGTCCGCTCTCACTGGGTAGAGCGAGTAATTAGTTCCTAATGAAGTGCAATCGTTCAAGCACACATGTATACACGCATACAGATACTGGATTTAGGATTTTAATTATTAAACATTGGATGATTAGTGTAAGCAAACAAAGACAACTGTAATGAATAGAATAGTTCAAATGGTTTTGACAGAAGTTCATTAGAGCCTCCTACGATCAAGGGAGAATTTACGCATGATACCATAATAACAGATTATATGTAAAGCATTAAAAAACACAGAAGAAAAATTACATGATTTACATTGAGAGATATTGGGAAATAAGTGACTGAAGTGATACAAAACGTTTTGAAATCTTTTTGTTTTTAGTGTTAAAAGCTGTAAAGTATATATATATATATATATATATATATATATATATATATATATATATATATATATATATATATATATATCGTTTCCCTAAGCAGTTAAATGATAAACAACTGATGATCCCAACAAGAAAATTTCACGCATAGTGACATAATATGAAATGACATAAATTACATGAAAAAATAATTGACAGAAATGATAATTTTGGGGAAAGTGGTCATTTTGCATATTTAATGTTTAAAGCCTTCCAGACTATATATATATATATATATATATATATATATATATATATATATATATATATATATATATATATATATATATGTATATATATATATATATATATGCAGTGCTCTTCCATAGAAATAGAGCATTCTCGTAGATGAGGAGTTTCTGCGTAAATGAATATATATCGCCTAAATTCAGCCTTACTAACCACCTAATCCAGAGGTAGGATATCGGCCTCCAGGTCCGATATGAGGGTTTCAATTATGCCTCACGGTACTGAAGAGATGTGATACATCGAAACAGCTGTCTATGGATGACACAATAATATATATATATGTATATATTCCCATCGGGAATCGGTGAAGAGGGTGAGAAAGTTTGTGGGGCAAAAGCATTATCGAGGGCAGCTTATTGTCAAGTTATGTTTCCTCATAAGTTTGGCTGTGTGCCAAAAATATGTGTTATCAAAGCATTCAGTTCGGAAGACCCACTTGACAATTACTTAAAACCCTTTCATAGATGCCAAATTAGCTAGTTTTCTGATAAATAAGGCTGATTTTCTTTTTTCAATTTAGCCGGTAAATATATACGATCGTCGAATGAATTTTCAGTGAAAAATTCAATAAAAGTAGATTTAGGAAGAATTTAAAATATGTTTGTGTGTTAGTGTGGATTATAACCTATCCGATAACGTGAAAGTGAAATGACAATATCGGAAGGCTTATCAAAATAAAAGATTCTATTTTTCAACGTTTTGCCCTCACTGAGCTTTGCAAAAAAACTATCTTTGATAAAGCACAGTACAGGCAAAACATCGAAATGCAGATTCATTTGTTTAAAAAGCTTTCTTACGCTGCCATTTCACTCTCATATTTGTACATATGTATATATCTCATTCACTCATAACTACCTGCACTCTAAATCAGCCCACCTCAAACACTTTGAAAAAAACCCTACCATATTCACAAGCATTCAGAATTAGAATCTACTCTACAGATAGTGAACTCAATAGACACAACTATAACCTACTACAACATTTCACTAAATGGGGATTCTCACTGGAATATACAAATAACACGATAAAAAAGCCACTGCAATACCCACAGAAGAGACCCTTAAACTCTCTATCCAAAATAAACCTGAACATCATACCACTCATAACTACCATCAGCAACGCACTCCCATCATTGTCACATACAAGTGATAAGAAATGGAATATGCTTAATCATAAAATGGAACTCAAAGAAATATTTCTAGAACCATGAGTCATCGCCTACCGCAGATATCAAAGCATCAAAGACATGATTAGCAGTAACACTATAATAAACAGCACAGTTTCGTCAAACATCATCCCTAAAACCATTAAATTCTTCCAAACCTGCAACAAAATATATTCCACGCTGCAATCGCTTTGAGCGCACCAACACTTTCACTAGCTCTTCCACTAACAAGACTTTCTACGTACACCATAATTCTAACTAAATGTTATATACCTCCGAGAGTGTAATGCATGCAAATAACAATACATAGGCAAGTCTGAGTGGCAGTCAAACATTAGACCAAATTACTATAGGCCCAGAATGGAATCACCCAATCATTCAAACCTACTCCAACGAGAAGTACACTTCGGCAACCTCGAACAATTTTGTTAGAGGCGCTAGATACGCAATCATTGAGAAAATAGAAAAAATACACCTACAGACACGACAAAAGTTCTAGAATGACATGAATATATGTAGTTTAACTCACTTGAAACTCTTGTCCTCAGCAGACTTAACACTAAACTTAATAACCCTAACCATACTGATCTCTTACATCATAATCCTCCCACTAATAACAACCCCACATTTACCCCCTTCATGCATATCCAATATTGGGAACTTCGCATTCACACAGACCCGTACCTACAGAAATCTATCCTTGGCATCAGTCTATTCAGAACATCCACAATGACCATAAAGCATACAAAACATGTTTTTCCCTAAAGATATCCGAACATATACAACAGGGGCTTCCTTACCCTACCATCTGGATCAATACCAGACATAGCCTCATCCCTAACTTGCCAAGACTCCACACAGTCTAATACTAAAAGTACAACTCAACTCTTCAGTATCCTTGACGACTATGAATCCTCTAAAATCCACTACTGCTGCTGCAAAATATCCATGGACATACCAACAAAGAATTTGCAACAGACAGAACAAAGTCCCATTCATCATGATGACCCAAAAGGAATCCTCTTTCTTGATTTTCATTTATGCTTCCATCTGATGTAAAAAATATTTTCTACGGAAACTTTTTAAACACTGAACGGTACACACAAGCTAGTGAATATGGAAACCCTTCCCGAAACATATGTAGCGTAATAATTTATTCATTCATGAATTAATTCATAAATAATGTCTCCATATACTTTTGCTCCTGAGTCTGTCTCATTCCCTATTGTTTACACACACACACACACACACACACACACATATATATATATATATATATATATATATATATATATATATATATATATACAACGATTTTAGCTATAAAATACCTGAAAATTGATAATCTGGCCAATTTTAGCCATTTCAAAGATAGTGGTGACCATGAACAAAAATATGCTTGGAAATACTGCTTACAACTCTAAAAAAACAACTAAACGTCAGAAAGTTATGATTATGAAAGCGAACGATCTGTAAAACTACGAAGAGTAATTGTCCATTGTGTCTTTTTCCATACTTTTAACAGTAGAAAGGATTTATGCCGTACTAGATGTTGGTTCAGGACTGTGGGCCTACATGCGCATGTTCAGCGCCACCAATTTTTTTCCAAACATTGGCTGAATTTTGAATTTAAAACTGTCAATGGATGGCTGCTACTGCCTCTTCAACCAATCCATCCCAAGATTAAATAACTTGTTTGCAGGAAACTCTGTTTTATGCTGTACTTTATACTCATGTCCTCTTGTTTAATTTTTATTAAATCGGAAGAACATACGTGCAGCCTTTCACGAACTTGAATATCTCTATGTGTCCACTCTTATCTTTCCCAAAGAAATGAAGTTGCTTTTCTGCATCCTTCCCTCATATCTTATTTCTTCAGTTCTATTTCATCATTTTTATAAACCGACGTTGAATGTCTTCCATTTCCTCTGTGTATTTTATTAAACGTAGATTCCAAACTTGTTGACAGTATTCCAGAATTGGTCGAATTAATGTTTGGTAAAGATTTAGCATATTAAACAAACTTTTGCCTGTGAAATCCTTTCAATGCAACCAAGTAAATTGGTTTACAATATTTTTACAATATCTTTTATCAGGCTTTAACTCATATTTATCCATTTACTTATTTATTTGTTTTTATAATTTTATAATTCACTTATAATCATGTGTATTAATAAAGTGTTCTTTGCAGATTCTTCTGAAACTATTTCTACTTACAACTATAAAGTTTATTTTTGCATGGAATCGATAGTTAATGGTTCCTATATTGTGAGGGGGTAGTAATAATAGTTGGTTTGTGTAGCGAGAAGATTGTAGTTGTCGCTGAGGACAAAGGAATATGCTACACGTGTTTAAGTTTACCACCAAATGCTATGATTTCACGACAAAAGTTGAAGAAGGAAGACATCGCAAGTTGACGTGTCAGTTCTTAGTTAGAAAAGGGAAATCTCTGCGCTGGGTTTGAATAGGCATACTTCATAATTGAAATGAAGACAAATACAAATGTTATCCTAACAAAAAAGAACGCTTAATGAGTCGTCATATAAGACGTATGAACATAACATTCAAAACTGAAAAAGAGATATTAAGATTAAGAAAAGATCGATCGTGATAGAAGGTCTTTTTAGAATAGATCACCACTAGAGAAGGAGATATTAAGGAGAAAGCGGGTTATTAGGTCATTCCTATACATTAGAATGTAATATAGGAGAGAACTATGATTAGTTAAGGAAACACATAGTATCACGGGAATAATGGCATGTGGTTCATTTATGGAAAGGAGCCTATTTAATGATGCCTTTAATAATGAGTGGTGTAGTTGACTAAGGTAAATTATCCCAAAGGTAGTTGGTTCAGTTTAAGGTGATGGGGCTGAAAAGAGCGGAATGCTATGAGTGAGATGCAGCGTTTGTCTTCAGTCGCCAGAAAGCTTTTACGGATTTTTACGAGGAAATTTGTTGACAAAAGATGATGGTCACGGTAAAAGAACTGAAACCAAGGAGATCTCAATAAAACGGTAAACTGTGAGTCGGCTGTGAAGCCGGTAAGATAATACCGATCCTAAAGAGGAGGAAAGGGGGAGAAAGCGATGTCAACTGACTGAGAAAGTCAGGGTGAGTGAGCGCTGGTACATGTATGTTCAGGACTTTCATAGACAGTTGATAAAGGATGTGACACATTGCATACGTGGCTAGATTTTGGGTTTCGAATTGGAAGCTGATATTAATTTGTTTTCGAATTTAATTTTAACTAAAAATTCACTATATTTGGGAGAAAAAAATTTAATAAAATTATTCCAAGCAACTATACCATTATGTTTCATCAAATTTTTTCCATATTTTTCTATAAGAAAAAGTGACATAAACGCAGAACTTTTTGATGACTTCCTGGTACTTAGAGAGTTTTTTTCTGTTTTTAGACTTGAACATTTATTTGAACTGTTTGGAAGTTTTCAAGTATAAAATTGTGTACTAATAAACGATTTTATCTTCCGATTTAAGGATTTTTCAGGCGCTCATAGTGGGGTGCCAAGTGAGCCCGAGTAAATATATTGTTATCAATATCTTGATTGTCATTAACATTATCATTATTTTTATTTATCTTTCGTGTAACCCTGACAAATCATACATCAAAAGGAAACAAAAACACATGATTCTCCAGTGACGATGAATGTCACGTGATGTCATTTAAAGTTGTCTACTTCTTTGAAGGCAAAAAGAAATAGATGACAGCAGTCTGCAGTTTCCTAGCAACTGGCTCGTAAACATCAATCCGATTCAATGCACCGGTTAATTCGGTGTCAAGGCTGAACTTGTACCCTGTGAAATAAATATCCCCGGGCAATGTTTTGAATCAATATCTGGTTTCAAAGAAAGATTTCCTAATTAATTTCAGAAGTCCTTTAGAACTTGAGTCGTACCACAGCGGAGAGAAGTTATAAGTAGAAAAAAATTAGATACTTTAAGGTGGACATATTACATTTCCTGAGAGGGCAACCTTTGACAGAGTTGACAATATATATATGCCTGTAAATTATATATATATATATATATATGTGTGTGTGTGTGTGTGTGTGTCTATTATGAAATGCATTGTATTACTTTGAAACTATATTTGAAATGACCTACTGTTATATCACGTTGAATATATCATTCGGCCTAGACAGGCTGAATTGAATAAAAAAAAAATAAAGGAAATGGGGCTGATAGGTAGCAACTTCAACATAGCGTTGCTCTTACCACTGAGCTAAATAGCCGCCGTAATGCAAAAACCAAAATAACTGCTTTATCTTTATATTCCGATTTTGTTCATTCACTGTTGATATCAACTTTATTTGTTTCTCAAGATGGACAATTATATTATTAAAAATTGATACATAATCCGACAGAAATATTTATATAAATGCGTTGTGTGTGTGTGTTCATTTTTTTGGGGGGGGGGTGAAACTAAAAAGTCGCATGACGTTCTGGAGCCACGCAAAAGAGAGCGTTTTTCAAAAATTGATGTTAGAAACATTTATTTACTCACTTGACAAACTGTAAGATAACGAAATATTGTGACAAAGTGAATTGATATACATATAAATAATAACAAATTTTGGAGAAAAATCACCCAACATGTATCGCATGTTTCTTGGTTCAACCATTTGTCAAAGTGATTTCTCTCCCCAATTTTTTTGCATATTGCTCTATATAATATGATTAATACATTGAGTACTTTTTATTTTGATTTAATGAAAATAATTATATTCAAAAACTCAACTTCTCTACTTTATCAAAATTATTTTTAAAGAAAGTAATATTTTTGCTATCGTACACTCACACACACACACATACACATATATATATACGATAGCAGAAATACTACTCTCTTTACTTTAGATCACAAAACAGCACAGTTTATCAAAGGAAAAACAGCAGTCTGAGATATCATAAAATCCATAATAAAAACTAAAATGACGATGGACTGGTCATGTAATGAGAATGGCAGACGACTGTTTGACATCACGACTCAAAACATGGATCCCCAGAGATCACATGCAAAACCTTGGCCAATGAAATGTAAGATGGTATGATGAATTAGATGAGTTCAGAAACCACTGACTCCGTGTCACTCTAGATAGAGAAGTCTTACAAATCTTGAGGAATGATTCACCGAAGAGTGAAGTAAATTAATTCAGAGGTAAATGGAACTGAAAAGATGAATGGTAGCTGAGAGGAACATGAAGGATGAATGACTTAATGCTCAGAAAAGTAAGTTTCCTTGTGAACATATACAATAAAATAAGGTTTTAAAAGATCTGCTTCTAAATCATGAGCCTCTTTTTCGTTATTTTTTTTTTTTGTACAGTGGCAAGAAAATTGATAATTTTTTGTGTTAATATTTTGTAACTTGTAGTTTTCCTCACACATTTTTAGATGTTCAGAAAAAACTCACGTACATCACGTAAACGAATCTCCGCAGCCCGCATGTGTATCAGGACTGATTTTTAAAAAATGACCAATAATGATCTGAAAAACTAAACTTATATTTAAAAAAATATGCCAGCGCAAGATTCGGGTATTATTGGTCCAAAATCTTCATACAGACCCCCTAAAACACTTTTTTGAATAAACAGTTTTCACATGGTGCTCATTGGTGTACTAATGCTAATTTTCAAGGTTGTAGCCCCCAAAATGTGAGGAGGAGCGTACCGAGATACGCACAGACACGGACGGGCAAAGATAGAAGAATCTGTTGTCCATTTGACTGGTTGGTCGGGTGGATCATACGTGAACATCAGTAATTTGATAAACACTTAAGAGATGAGTTTATTCATAACTTTTTTCCTTTGATACAAAATGGATTAAGTATAAAATCATATCGATGGAAGAATAAGATATACAAGGTCAAAAACATAAGGAAATCTTGGAAAGGGTGATCAGAATTTCACAATAGGGACTTAAATTCGAGAAGTAGGGTACTAGTTTGTTAGTATTTGATTACAACTGGATCAATTGAAAGAATGCAAAATTGGACATGGGTTAAACTGACTGGGCAGGCTTCATGAGTTGCGGGGCTCAATTGGGAACATTCTGGTGGGGCCCCAAGTTAACAGTCAAAGTCTGTTGAATCTTAGAAATATGAATAAATTTCATGATTCTATGATACAAGGGAAAGCAATCAAATTTCACAGATATTACGCTTTTCTGTAATTGATTGACATTCTTTGATTCAAGTACAACAGAACAATCTAAAATATAGACAGTGTAAACACTGTTGACTCTCTGAGGATTCTAAAGAAAATCATTATTGTCACTGATCTCTGTAAATCATCTTGTTGATCTGCAATCTGGTATTGTGTGTATGCTGACAAGACTATCATATACCCAAGGTGTGGAGCCCCCTTAAGCGGGGCCCAATTGGGAACTATTTGTCCAGTTTGCTTAAAGCCTGCACTGCTGGCCGGTTGATGAAAAAACTTTGCTGCTTTTGGGACGCCAATGGACTGTTGACAACAAAGCGATAGACTGATAAATTTATTGTAATGTTCTTTGTGTTCTTGATAAGAGCAAAGATTGTAGAAAATTTTCTTGTGAAAATTATTTACTTAACATTTTGAACTTTGAGGTAAGTGTAGATGACAACTCAGGTAGAACGGTGATAGACCAAATATCTTGGCAACATATCATGTTGGGGGTGATAGATTAAAAATTTAGAATAAGGGGTGATCAGTAAATTAGATAGACCTGTTGGATATCACTGAAAAGTATGAATCGAAAAACAAAAACAAAAAAACGAAAACATTCAGGCATAAATAATGACCAACTTAGTAAAGACTTACTTTGTGATTTGAATCCCCACAAAAAAAAAACAGGTTGTGAGGATTTAAAAGCCCGAAAAAAATTTTTTTTCTGGACATAATAAAGAATGGATGTTGAAAATTCCTGCTCCATTGATGTAGCCTCTACGGGTGATACGTATACACATTCATAGCCATCCAGCTGGATCAATTTGAAAACTGAAGAAACCTATTTTGACAATTTTGGTTTTCAAATTTTGCAGTTCTCTTTAATCCAACGACACTTTTATTGTGGATTTCTACTGACAAATCCAATTAGATATTGGAAAGAGCTGAGATGCCCAAGGTCCCCCTGAATCCTCCAGCCCCCATGTCTCTAGCTACACCTCTGGACACCTTATCGATTTCTACTTGTATTTTAAGCCACATACATTTGCTGTTCGAATGTTACCGTCATTTCCAATGTTTTTAATTAATCACCCCGAATACTATATGCTGCCAAAAGACGATGGTCATATGATGGTTTCTAATGAGTGACTAAACAAATCTATATAACTATCTATATATATCGATCTATCTATTAAAAACCGTCAACCAAAACTGCCACCAAAACTGTCAAAATAGGTTTCTCTCAGTTCCCAAGCTGGTTCGGTTAGCTGGCTGACCGGCCATGTATGTATCACGCATAGAGGCCGCACAAATAGAGATAGAGGGCTGAAATTCTCAACATTTATTCTATATTAGATATTTAGACTTTTTAATGGATTCTATGATGAATCCATTAAAAATCTCAAATGGTGGTGGGCTGGCCACGTTGCAAGAATGGCGGACAACCGATGGACATCACGACTCACGACATGGATCCACCAAGATCACATTTGCAACGTGGCCGGCAGAATATTCGATGGAGGGACGAGCTAGACGATTCAGAAAGTACTGGCCCCGCGACGCCCATGATAGAGAAGTGTGGCGAATCCTGGGGAAGGTCTATGTCCATCGACGGACGTTCAAAGATTGATAATAATGATGATGATGATGATGATGATGATGGTGATGATGATGATGATGATGATGATACATTTTTTTTTGTTTTTTTAAATTCGCTCCGTAAAAATGCTTTTAGTTGGTGAGGGTGGGGAGTTAAATTACTTTTTAAGTTTATGCTAAATTGGACCCCAGTTCATGTTCAGTAGTACTTGTATTTCGTTTTTTTTTTGGGGGGGGGAGAATCCAGATCTATGATCATTACCTAACTTAAGGAAAGAGTACTAACTTATCCATTAATCAACCTTTCCCTTCTTTTTTCTATTGATCACCCCGAACAATGTAAGTTTATGCTAGATTGACCCCTCAGTTTTTGATTATTGTTTTTCTTTTCATGTTTTTTTTTCAAATTCAAACTCTTTTTAGTGATCACTGCCCAATAGAGGGCGTTAGGAGTTACTTATTCTTTGATTAATTATTTTCCCAATTTCCTTCAATTGATCACTCCGAATACAATATGCTGCCAAAAAGACGATGGTCACCTGACGGTTTCTATTGAGTGACTAACCAGATCTATCCATCTAACTTGGTCTATCCACATATATCAACCTGTTCATCTTACTTTCTTTCTTTCTTTCTTTCTTTCTTTCTTTCTTTCTCTCTCCCTCTCTATCTATCTATCTCTATCTATCTCTATCTCATTCAGTTCATATCTATCCATCTATCTATTTATATATTCATCCATCTATCAATCCATACATCTCTCTCTCTCTCTCTCTATCTATCTATCTATCTTTCTATCTATCTATCTATCTATCTATCTATCTATCTATCTATCTATCTATCTCTTTCAGTTCATATCTATCTATCAATCTATCTATCTATCAATCCATCCATCTCTCTCTCTCTCTCTCTCTCACTATCTATCTATCTATCAATCAATCTATCTATCTATCTATCTATCTATCTATCTATCTATCTATCTATCTTAATCATACAGCTAAACTGAAGCCAGCTAATTTCCCATCATTATCCTAAATCAAAAACGTAAAGCAAGAACATTTACGCTAAAACGTGTTAAACTGACGATTACACCTGACTTCCTCGATTTATTTTTTCACCTACGTCGTTGCAATGCAGCTTTTCCCCATAAAAAAAAAACTAGGAACCTTCTTTTTTCACGTCCTAAAATCAAAGCGCAATGGAGCGTTAATCTGCTGATATGGTGTTAAGATGTCCTCTGCGGGATTAGTCAGCATTAGATTTTAAAATACTATCAAGGTTATTCAGTATTGCCCGGTTAAAATAGATTATGTCACTCCGTAAGTATCTAAGTAGAATTTCAATTTATATATGTACTACATTCCAAAGTATATCCTTCTTTGATTCCGGAATCAAACTCTGATCAATTGTACCGCCGACAGTTCATTAGCTGATGGCTGATTGAGGCTGAATAACACACACACACACACAGACACACACACACACACACACACATACAACACACACAATATATATATATATATATATATATATATACATATATGTATATATATATACATATATATATACATATATATATATATTTATATACATATATATATATATACATATATATATGTGTGTATATATATGTATATACATATATATATGTGTGTGTGTGTGTATATAAATAAGTGAGAGGTGTTTGTGTGTTTATCTGTCACGCTATAAAAAGTACTTAAACATTGGTGAAGCCCCATCGAATTTGCCATGCCAACTCAATGGACCTGGGGAGAGGTTGACAGAGAGAAACATTTCAAGAAAAATATTTTTCAAAGGGTTTAGAATGAGATGGGGTTCTATTTAAAGAGTAACTACAATGCCTGAATGGAACCTACTTTTGCCCAGGAACGTATCTTCTTCTATTATACGCTCATAGATAATTCTCTGAGGGGTACAAAGTGAGAAGAAATCCATCTTTTAGGGGGGGGGCATTGTAAGGGAGACATTTGCCCCATTTGAAACTAAACTGAAAAGTTTTGAGAAAAAAGGGATTTTAAACTATTTAGAGGTTGGGGATCTTTAGTTATAACGCAAAACTGGACCCTTTCACATACATTTATACACAAATACATATACCCAACACAGCAATATCTATACCACCAACACCTCCCATATATATATATATATACATATATATATATATATATATATATGTGTGTGTGTGTGTGTGTGTGTGTGTGTGTGTGTGTGTGTGTGTGAGTATATATATATATATATATATATATATATATATATATATATATATATATATATATATATATACATAATAACCGAATAACTCGTTCGTTGGACGGATATTCAGTATATATATATATATATATATATATATATATATATATATATATATATATATATATATATATATATATATATATAAGGAAATGGGAAACGCCTTTGTCCAGTAATGGACTTATAATAACTGCTGCAGCTGCTGAATATGATGTATACTAGGAGAGTACCCGTCAAAAGGAGGAGATCATTTACTTACTAGTTAATGTCGATGGAAAAAACCAGGATATATTTGAATTTCTATGAAAAAAATACTGAATGCCTTTTAGGGGGAGAGTCCATAGTTTCAAGTGGTGTCAAGGGATATTTGTACGAGCAAAACTGTTACTTTTAAATGGAGCACTCAATCGTGATGGACAGAGAAAAAGAAGTTCGTTCAGAGCACACAGTGTTAGGAAGATAAAAGGAGAAAATGAATGTTGAAAGTGCTGATGACAAAGGGGATTATCCTTGTCTTGAACTAAGCAGATTTATCCAGATTATCTGTGTCTGCCAGTGACTCTAAAATAAAACCCCAGCTTCAGTTGATGAAGATTAAAGTAATTGTGTCGCCATGGATCTATCCCAGTGTGTCAGTATTAGATGTGTATCAAAATGTCGGTCGTCGGATACCGACTTCGTCGAATGGCCGTTCGCCTCAACTGATCACACGTCAATCGTTTTAACTTTTATTGGGTTCGTGCAAAAATGATTGCGCTCTTTATAATTTTAAACTCTGATCCTTATTTTTGAATTAACTATAATCTATAAATTTTCATGAGATATATCATTTCAAAATGCGGATCTCAGTCCATTTATTCAAACTGAGAATATCATTTTCAATATTTCTGAAATTTAAATCAGTGGAATTATTATTATTATTATTTGGCCAGGGGACTGTCAACGAACATAGGTCCCAAATATTTTCGAAATTGGATGAGAACTTTTGAAATAGACATTCTTCTGAGATTGATGACATCCAATTGAGGGCCATTTTTGTGGCTAACCCATGCAACACAACTTGAGATATTGCAAAGGAACTAATGCTCAATTGAAACCAAATAGGAAAAGCAAAAAACTAAGACATATTGCACTAATGACCTGGAATAAAAAGCAAAAAAAAAAGGCTTGACGTGTCGTACGAATGACTTTACAAAAGTTGAAGGAACTGAGTTATTAAACTTTACCTCGCTCAGCATGCTTAGCCAACCTCTCTCTGACCGACCACCATTTGTCATTTCTTTCGACCATTTTAGCAACCAGGCAGCAGCTCAAATCCTTCTCGAAGAATTCATTGGTTCCAGGACCCTAGAATTCTATATTCCGAAAAAAATGGATTTGTTTCTGGTTGGCAAAAATGTGTAGAATCTGAAGGTACTTTAACGAATAACTTGTTCTAAGCTGAGATGTAATACTTCAGAGTTGATGGTGAAAAACTACAATTATTATTGTATCTACCAAATACCAGCCGCTATAAACCTTCTACATGTAAATTAACCTTTCAACCAATTCTCTCATCCAGCTTCACCCTTTCTATAAAATCGTTTCAGTGTTAACACAGTTAAATAAACGAAGATTTCTACGATAAGAATGATTTTTTGGATATTTTTACGGAGAGGTAGTCTAGTTGTCAGAATGCCTGCAATGAACCCTACTTCATAATTCAACCTTTTGACAAACTCAGAAATCCAGATTTATCCTTCCCATAAGATTGTTTGAGATTTACTCATATATTTTTAGAAATCGATAAAACTTGGAAGCACTCGATGTGGTGTCTGTTAAATAAGCGAAAAACAAAGATCATTTCTGTAGAAGAAAACTAAATATTTAACTAAAATATTTTTTTCAAAAAAACGTCATCACATCAATATTTGAACAACCATAGCGACAAAAGTCATGAAAAAATTCACCGAAGACTGAATGTGGTCTGAATAAATCCTATTCATGACGTCTATGGTGTTTTTCTAAATGGAAACATCTAAATTGGAGTAAAAAAAAAGCATCTAGAAACATTTACATTTTGGGGAAGGTAGATGTTATTAATATTATCAAATCCGTTAAAATAAGTCCTCCAAAAGGTGAAGAGCTTTTCTCCCTTAAATCAAAAGAACTATTTTTAGATGGGTTTTTGGTGGAGTACTGATGCCAATTTTCAAGTCTGCTCACCAAATTGCATGGCCAGGAGCACTGGACCTCACAGACAAACATTTGGACAAACACTTAGACAAACGAACGCACATATAAAAAAAAGAGCATTTCACCACCTTTGATGTCTACAGTTGTTCAATTACTTGAAAAAACAATGATCAAATGTAAGAATTTTCGAGCCCTTGTTATCGCTAAATGAATATTTAAACTATGGTATAAATTCGATTTATTCATAATTTTAATTGTCCACGGTAAAATTTACAACCATGAGAATTTACACCCTGGGTAGATTGACCCCATATCAAGTGGTTCATACAAGTGAATACACAATTTTCCAGCGTTTAAATCCGGCTGTCCAAATGTTTAAAGAATCTCATAATTTGGATTTTTCAACAACATTTAATTGTATGTATATACGATCATTCTTTGCAAATACCCTCATCGAGGCTGTAGCAAAGTTAGATATACACGGGCAATTTTTAGTTAGACCATCTCCCAGCTTGCCCGACCTGTCGAAGCTTCGTTCTGCTCTCTACACCTGATATTCTCTAATTTGTCATTCATATAGACACCGACGTTGCTCAACTTCGGTGATATTATGAGAACCGGTGTACCCAATGTGATTTGACCGTAACCCCGTAGCCTTGGAGTCCTTGTGCTGAGTGCTTAGCGGAGAGGCAGTGAGTGCCATTTTAAAAATCTTTGATATGAATCGGTTGACAGACTGAACCACGGCCTCTCGAACTGGAGGTGAGCACTCTAACACTGGACCACGGTAATCGGCTCGGTTAATTGCATATACAAACGATTTTCATCTCGGGGTTTTCTCTCCAATCACTTGTACGCCAAACATCATTTTTCCTCGTCGAACAGGATTATTTCTCCACTTTGGTAAAATAATAAATCAAATAAATGTAGGTAGTGCTTTGGCGGCTTGTTGTGTGGTGATCAATTAAAAAAATAGAAAGTTACTTCTCTCGCCTTTTGTTGGGCAGTGATCACTAAGAAAGTGTCAATTTTCAACAAACAGGTGGATACAAACTGAGATATCAATTTAGCATAAACCTACATTGTAAATTGAACCTCTCACATTAACGTTTCTCCCAGACATCAAAGGGAGTAAATGTTTAAATATTCAGCCCTCGAACTCCATTGATCTGGTCTGTACGCATGATACATACATAGTCAGACAGACCAATTTAAAAACTAAAGAAACCTATTTCGACAGTTTGGGAGGCAATTCTGGTTGAAGGTTTCTAATTGATACCATGTTTTTAGATACCAAGAGTGGCAGACACAGTCATCACTTTTTAAAATGTTGTTTCTTTTAAGTTCATTGATAACTTCTTAATGGTTTGACTGTGGGCGGCTTGAAGTTTAATAAACATCACTCATTAGTCGATACAGCAGCGTATATATATATATATATATATATATATATATATATATATATATATATATATATATATATATATATATATATATATATATATATATATTATTGATAAATACGTATGAATTTATATAAAGTTTTCAAAATTGTTTTGTTTTTATACATTTATGGAGAGCAATTATATTCAATTATAGGATATTAATGACTGATTACAGAATATTGCACTGTTTCGCACTCTATGAGATTTTCCGAAAGACTCATTTGAAAAATCTCATAAAGGCCAAAAACAGCGTAATACTCTGTAATGAGTCGATAAGATATAAATATTTACATGTGTGAGATTATAAATCGCGTTATATTATATAGAAATTTATTTGAAATGATCTCCTGTTATTACATGGTTAATACATCATTCACTCTAGACGACGTAAATAGAATAAACAATTGAAGAAAATGGGTTTGCTGCAGGAATCGAACCTGCGACTAATTGTGCAGCTGCTTCAACGTACCGATGCTCTTACTATCGTGTTAAGTAGCCGTTAAATTTAGTTCAGTTGTATGAGCATCACTACGTTGAAGCAGCTATCGTATTGGTTCGATTCCTGCAGCAGTCTCATTTTCTTTGATTTTTTTTTTCTGTTTACGTTGTCTAGGGTCAGTGATACATTAACTGTGTAATGACAAGAGATAATTTCAAATAATTTTCACTATAACGTAAAGCAATTTTTTAATCACTTTCGGACCATATATCCATTTCTTAATGTCTATACGTGTGTGTGTGTGTGTGTGTGTGTGTGTGCTATCAAAGTCTTAAAATCATGCCAGATTTAAGCATCGGAAATTGATGAAGAGGAACAATTTAGCGCTGTCTCGTCAGCGACACCGTTTAAGTGCTGCCGTTCAAGCACAATGCCAGGTCCCCAACATCGGTGCAAAAAAAGTTTTATTTAAATATATAAAGAGAGAAACTGGTGGAGAAAAGTGAAAAGAAAGTATGTGTTTGTGTATGCATGTGGGTATGAGTGAGAGAGAGAGAGATAGAGAGAGAGAGCCCGTATATGAGTATGAAAGTGTTTCTTGTGAGTACAGAGATGTGTATAAAGGTGTACCAATCAAATCATTCACATATGTGTACGTATATCTGCGGGAGTTTGAGTGTGTGGGCTACTGTGTATTCATGTATCTATGCACATGCTAGGTGCTAACCCCAAATTCTTGGAATTCGACCATGAAAGAACACACCTAGTTTCAACAGACATCTCAAAGTAGTCACCAGAGGTATGTATACGGCGACCTCACCAAAAAGGTACAGCTGTTTGCGCATGCGGCGTATCAGATCAAAGAAGGTCTTTTTCCCATGTAAATTTTTGTGTTTTCATCCCATGAATGGCTGAAAGTGAGGGTCTAGTCCAGTATTATAGTTACATTGGACTTTTCTCAATAATTACAGAGTTCGAGGAAACGGTTGTCTTATGGACTGAGAGAACGAAAAATTATCTGCGAATTTTTTTTCTCTATATTTTGAAGTGAAACAGTTGTGGAACAAAAGTGTCGTGCGTGGTATTCAATTTTTCCAAACTTTTGATGCTTGCACGTCGAAAGATATTTACGCGTTTAGTACCAACCGACGTTAATCAACGTCTTCACCTGTTATTTGCTGAATAACAGTATTTACTTGATTTTCTCTTTGTTTGAAATTCACAACTTGTCTTCATTTAGTCCTTCCCACACTGCAATGATTGATACCCAAGATATTGATTTTATAAAGTTTCTCGGGCAATCCCCATTATCTATTCTTTGTTCTGTTGAAAGTTAAGCGACGGTTATTACATGAACCCCATCACCGTTTTTTGAAATGGACGCCTTTTCTTTATTTTGTCCTTCACACATTACAATGACTGATATCGAATTTAATGTTTTATTTAATTTTTAGGTTATTCCCTTTGGTCAATCACTAAACGAAGCCTATGAGGTCAATACTGGTTTGAATTCTCCTTGTACAGAATACTAATATGAATGCAGAATCCAAAATGCGTCTGAACATAGATTACTGTTTACATCTTTGCAGTTTGACTAGGGTTATGAAAGGAGATAAATCAATTTTGGAAAAAATGTCCAATAAGTTTGATAGCACTGTACAGGTAAACACGTTGTGGCCAATGTAATATTTTTAGATTACTATCAAAAATATCTATATGTTACGAAATATATATACAAACTAGCTATAGAATACATTTTGGCGAATCATTATATAAAACAAACGATAAGTGCCAACTCCTGGTGGAAACTTTTTGTTTCTATTACGAAAGATAAATCTCTTTGACTTCAAGAAAGTTTTATTTTCCACACATGTTTCTTTCCTTTATTAAAACCATATTCTTTTCAACCATTCCATTTGTGCTTCTCTCAGTTATGGATGTATACACACACATGCATATACATATTTTTAAGCATACACTGATAGAAATAACAGACAAACTCTGTCTGTTTAATTTATTTTGTTATTTTTCTAGTTCGCGTGCAAACCTTAACGTAAATAGAATAAACAATGAAAGAAAATCTTTAATTATTTATTCTGTTCACGTTGTATAGTTCGAGTGGTACATTAATTGTGTAGCGACGGGAGATTATTTCAAACAAGAATTTCTATGTAGTATAACGCAATCTATAATCATTCTGTCGGATCATTTACATCCATTTTCTTGATACACAATTGTTGCGTTGAAAAGAAGCGAATGAACTGAGAATAAGCAAGATAAGAATTTGAGGTGAAAGCAGTTGTTCGGTCTTCTGCATTACTGGCAGCGGTGTAGCTCAATTATAAAAGCATCACAACGGTGAAGTGACTATTCTGCGGGTCACAGATTCGATCCTTGCAGAAGACCCATTTTCTTAAATCGTTTATTCTGTTTACGTTGTCTTGTTCGAAAGATACATGTGGCATGTAACGACGGGGGGACATTTTTAAATAAGTATCAATATGATATAACGTAATTTAATATATATATATATATATATATATATATATATATATATATATATATATATATATATATATATGTGTGTGTGTGTGTGAGTGTGTGTGTATTTATACATTTGGTGGTGACCAAACGCTCGAGGTAAGTAGCCCATTCCCTGTTCAAGACATTAAAAGATGAAATAAGTTTTCTTTTTAAAATTTGCAAAACGGTTACATGGTAAACATCTGATGATCCCAGTAGGAGAAAATTAACATATTTTACAGATATGAGAAACTACATGGAAAAACACTCTCAAAAATTACATAAATTGCATTGACAGATATCGGAAAATAAGTGACCGGAGTGCCACAAAGAGTTTTTCGAAATTTATTCCTACTGTTCAAAACAGTAAATCTTTATATATATAATATATATATATATATATATATATATATATATATATATATGGATAATGTATCTTGTACAGTGAAGCGTACAACAGAATAGGGCAAATACACAAGGAACCGATTGGAATGTCTTCCAAATAGAAAAACAAACAGCTTTTTCCCTTTGATTCTTCTTTCCACCTTTTATTTTTGTATCCATTTGACGGTTTGGGACGAAAGCCAAACCCATTTCTTTTATCACCTTCTTCCAACATGGTGCCATACCCATCCATACAAACGCACTAATTTTTGCCCGTTCCCCACTTCCTTGTTATGCATGGTGGCTTTAACAACTCTATTGGTTCTGTTAGTAACCGTCAACCAAAACTGTCGGCATCAAAATATGTTTCTTCAGTTTTTAACTTGGATCTGCCTGGCTTTGTATTTGTTACGTGCACAAACCGTATTAATGGAGTTAGCTGAAAATATAATCATTTACTCTTTGTTATGTCCAGAAAAATGTGTTGAACCACCTTAGACGAAAGAGTCTCATCATCATCAGCCTTCTATCGTCCGTCGTTGGGCATAGATCTTCCCCAGGGTTCGCCAAAATTCTCTATTGTTCGCGTCATATGTTTCCAACCGGCTCCGGTTTCGCATGTAATCTGGGGATCTATGTTATGAGTCGTGATGTCCATCGGTTGTCAGTCATTCTTCCAACATAATCAGCCCTTTGAGTTTTCTAACGGATTTTGTGATTTCCCAGAATATTGGGTCACTGCAATCATAATGCTGTTATATTAGAAAGAAACCTGGAAAACCTCAACAACTACAGGCTAATAAGTCTGCTTAACTGTATCTACAAACTTTTCACCAAAGTTATTGCTTGCCGAATCATCAAAACGCTAGATGAAAACTATCCAGGGGAGCAAGCTGGCTTTTGAAGAAGCCACTTGACCATGGACCATTTCTATTCCAAGGCGTCTACTTTTTTTATATGCATGTGTGTGTTTCTGTGTTTATTTATTTACTTGTGTATTTGTGTATTCGAGTGTGTCTATCAATACCGTTTGTCTACAGACTTGAAAATTGACTTCAATACTTCACTAAAACCTTCCAACGAATGTTGCTTTTCTTTCTTTTTTTTTTTAGAGAAAAAGTTTTTCGGAGACTCATTCTGACAGGTCTACTGATATCTATACTGTTTTTGTTTTTTTTACTTCATGCTAGATGTTTTCCTGTAAAAAAATGCGATTGATGTCATGAATAAAAATTATCTTGACCATATTCATTCTTCTATCGAATTCTTTACATGACTTCAGTATTTAAACAACTTCAAGTTGATGGTGCCACTTTTAGATTTATTTTGAACAGAAAAAATTCCCATTTTTCTACTAAGTTTGAGTAATCACGAAAGTTTTTGCCCGAAAGACCTTTTCCAACCCTGGTAACTAACTATTTCACTTTTTCGAACAAGTGCCTGGTCCACGCTGTACTGTGCACTCCATTATAGCGTTGTTTGTGTTTATGAGAAATGGCAGTAAACAGTATATTTACTACATTTCAAACAGCTTCTATCATCGAATATAATGTAAGGAAAACCACGTGTTTAGGCTGGTTGGTCCATCATAAGCTGGGCTACGAAAATGCAATCGAGACAGAGGAAAAAAAACCTCCAAAATAGCAAAAACAAACTCTAAACAAGTCATCGGTCTTATCATTCTTTTTTTTATTGTTCTTTTGTCCATCATTGAAGTCCACTCACATATCATTCCATTTGTCCTCCGAGGTGGTCATTATATTCCTAAAATATTGCTTTTTACTCAAATACATTCTCCTATCTTGTTTAAAAATGTTAATCATTTTCTAATAGTAAAAATACAGTTATACATACAAGCAAGGGAGCTAACTTGCCTAATCGGGGTGTACCAACTATACCCACTGGTTGGGTAGGTCCATACACTTTTTCCTGAATGTTTAAATGTTGGTATAATAATCTTGACAAATGTTTCAGACTTAAATGACACATCCTAACGAAGTCTCTTTTCAATGGTAACCTTTGGACATATTTGCGTTTTAATGAATTAATTTCACTGAAAGTTACAGCAATCTAAGTTAAAATGATACCGACTAGCCCGAGTCTCACAAAATTCAATAACAACGATAATTATTCTGATGATAAAGCGAGAATCGAAATATCAGCAACAGTATCAATAATAAGAAAAAAGGGAACAACAACAAGTTCAGATAGCAATATCAATTTTAATAGCCATAATATATTTGAGAAAGAAAACTGAAAAATACATTAATCCATTAAATGAGAAAAACTAAACGTGGCACTTAGATGAGGTGCAAATTTTACCAATAATAATAATAATAATAATAATAATAATAATAATCTTTATATCCATAATAGAAACAACAAGGATGATGATGTGAAAATTGTCGGAAAATATTCGTAAAACATCAGAGCTATGCATAAAAAACAAATAATTTTCACTTTGAAACAACATTACCCACAGTAAGGAAACTCTCCCATAACGTGAAATAAACCCAATCCAATATACAAAACTATTTAAAGGTGCTTAAAAAAAAAAAATTGAACCAAAGTGTACCGTGTTCATATTGACAAAAAAAAATTAATGAATGGGAACC
>OY735235.1:830000-855000 GCA_963457665.1 Thysanoteuthis rhombus
GACATGGAATAATCATGTTCAGCCCCATTTGGAAAGATCAGAAGACAGCACAAAGTATAAGAGGAATAACAGGAGTCCAAAACATCATAGGAACTGTTAGAAAACTCAAATGGCAATGAGCTGGTTATGTTGCAAGAATGGTTGCCAGCCAATGGACTTCAAGACTCTCAACATAGATACCCAGAGATCACATGCGAAACCAAAGCTGGTAGAATATAATAGAATTTACACCATTGTAAAATACACACCTCTAATTAAGGGCTATGAAAAAAATCCCATGTATAACACGCACTGGCTTTTCAGCATTATGTAACGGCTGAATTTAGTCTTCATTCAATTTTTCATTCGATTTGTAACAACCAAGAAGGATTTCCTATAATTTACATCACGCTTCGAAACATAAAATCTACATAGTATTTAGAGCATATGCACAGACATAGATAACATCTACATGTGGTCATGCCAACCTGAATGTAGCTGAGAAAAAAAAGTTCAACATTTTGTTCTCATGTATAACACGCACCCCCTGATTTTTAGGTTAAACATCTGGGGGAAGGTGCGTATTATACATGGATGATAAAGGTACTTATACAACTTCAAAATTGACAGAATTTCGACCAAAGATTTCTGATTTTTATACGCAGCGTTTCAACGTACAATCTTGTTTCATTACTTCTTTTATTTCAATTATTACAATATTTGGTCAAAGTTCTCTGAATTTTGAAGCTGTATAAGGACTTTGAATGTATGATGAAATGTATTGAATACTGTTTGTACTTTTGAAAATTCAATATCTAAATGTTTTTAATCTGTCTTTTTAGCATAAAGACCAACTGATTGGAAAAGGAGCTTGTAGATAGTAATATTGACTTACTGCCATAGTTTTGTGGTTAGAGATAAGTGCCAAGGCCCGCAGTGTTTATTTTCTGAATATTTTTTGGCCAAGTACTGTATTTGATGGCATATAAGACCCCTTCATTTTCAGCGGGGAATATGAGGAAAAATGCGATTCCCCGAATTCTTCTCATTTATCATCGAGTCTTTCAACTTCTCTTTCTAGGAAAAAAATGTAGGGGTCTCACATAAAGGAGAAGATGCCAAGATCTCCTAACATATACCATTTTCGTGTCAATCAAACGCTTATTGCAAGGTTTGCACCGTAATCATTTAATAGCGTGTTTATGTCTCACCAATACAAATACCTATTTTTTTAAGTGGAGGTAAGATTACATAAAACTTCTGTAATGTGTGAGTGTGTGTGTGTGTGTGCACGTGTGTGCGTGTGTCTGTGCAAAAGGAGTTGTCCACCGTTTATTTGGATCACCACGATTCATTTTCAGGGTACATGTGAAGCTAAATAGTTCTGAGAAAGAACTCTTTCAAACTTTTAATGAAGTAACGAGAATCGTAGGTATAAAGTCGTCATAAGTTGAACTTTCGTTTGACTCATGATTATTTGGGGGGAAGAAAAAGAATATTTAGTGTTTAAAAACTAAAGCCAAAGTCACATAAAAAATCATTCTCTCTCTTACTTAACACACGCGCTTACCCAATCAGTCATATAACAACAACCACTTATCAGTTAGTAGTAGTCAGTGCCGGATCAAAACAACAGGAAGCACTGCACTAGGACTAAACTTCCCAAAGTAGGGGTTCGGGCCATTTTTTTCCTTTAAAATTGTGCACGTGTGAATGCGCACACATACGTTTAGCTACCAGCACTCAAAGGAAAAATAATGTGTGCAAAGAAGATTTCCAATTCTGTCGAGAGCCTATTGAGTTTCTACTGAGAAAATATCGGTTCACTATGTCGATTTCTGAAGTGCGCACTTACTTTTGTGATAGGGAAGATTTTGCACAACATAAAAGATTTTTGAGCACACTGGATATTTCAAATTAGATGTGACTTTCATTGACCAGGGCTTCCTACGGTCGTATGATGATTATCTGGTGTCGCTGAAATATCTAAAAATGATTTTAAAGAATAATTACCTATGTTATATCTAATTATCTGTATCTTTTAAAAAAGAACTTCATGGGGTGCTGATTGTGAAAAGGCTTAAAGCAATTCACCAATTTGAGAAAAATAAATTCCCTTTTTGTTTCTTTATAGTAATTCATATTTTTAAAAATAATCAATTTTTCCCGTTATGAACACCGTAAAACTTAATAAATGAAATTAACGTTGTTTTTTTTTGCCGGGGCCTGGGGGTGAGGCACCCCTTGCATCATAAGGCCTGCCCAGTTCACATGCAAATCCGGCACTGGCACAAGTCAACTATTTTTCTGGAATTCTCCTGTACTTTCAAGAAGGCCAAAATAGGAGATGGTAGCCAGTTGGTCCATCTAGAACAGGCGTACAATTTTGAAGCGGGGGGTGTAGAATTTGAAGGGGGTGTAGAATTTTGAGGGGGTGTACGATTTTGAGGGGGTGTACGATTTTGAGGGGGTGTACGATTTTGAGATGGCCTACTCTCACTGACAGAAGCAAATACTATTGTATTTGCTGGGTCTTATTTCAGTACAATATTTCATTGTCTTATATACATTTTGAATATAATTGCTTGCCATTAACTTTTTTATACATTGTTATAGTTCTTGTATATTGTTCTGTTACTTGTAAATACATCACATCAGCGATGTACGGTGCTTTGCATCTTGGGTGTACTGTTTGCTACGGATGCTCAACAATGCAGAAATATTTTAGTGTCTGTAAAAAGCAATGAACAATTGAAGACTTTCTGGCACACTGTGAGGGAAGTGTCTAATCAAAATTTTGTTTTTCTTTCATTATTCCTCATATTCTTTTTTACATTTATTTATTCGTCATTCGTAACAACGGATGAACAAATATGTACCCAAAAGGCTTTTACTGTCCGTTTCTTTTTATAGAAATTGAAATATTTTTGCGTTTTTGTGCATCTGTAACACACAGCACACCCAAAATACAAAGTATCATGCACCACTGCATCGTATACACTACATGTACATATATATATATATATATACCCTTGCATGATTCATGTGTATTAAACACTGATTACAAAAATACTTAATGAGCAGTTTGAAATGGAGCCTACTTTTTCCATCTGGCCTGGGCACCGGCCTGATCCCATAAGTTGTAAAACGTCCATTCAAACATCCCAAACTGTACAATCGGCTAGATATAGCAAAAATACCTATCTGCCCCGTTACCACGTATACCTCTTTTAATGACAGCGTTAACTTTTATATAATTAAAGATTTGAAATGTGCATTATCAACAGAGTCAACGTTTTATAATTTTAAACTTTTTATATATTTTTTTTTTTATAATTCATTTATATGAAACAAAAATATTTTCAACTTCGATACCGAAGGGAGACTTTGTAACATGCACTAAGTATATCTCAACATTTTTGGTGAGCAAGAAAAAAAAATGGAACTCTCTGTAAAAAAGAGAACATAAATAGTAATCCACATTGACATTTTTTTCCTCTCTGAAGCAAAGAAAATAAATATATTTTTGACCGAGGAGATGGTTTCTAGTCTACAGTAAGAATAATCTCATACTGCAGACGAAAGAAACAAAAAATAATATATTTTTGAAAGAAATTTTATGAATGAATTTAGGAATGAATTATCATTATTTCTTAACGGCAAAGTTGGACTTTTTAGCCGTCGAAATTGGATCCTTTGATAGGAACGCATTTTTAGTGCTACTGTATTCAATTAAAAAGGTCTTAATGATTCTCACTTGATTTTTGAGACGTGAAGATACGAAGAAAGGGCGAGGAAAACGTATATTTCCCAAATCTATATCGACGGTTACACGTCATTAATTCTTTAATTAGGCAAATAAATTATAATCTTGTAAATAAATAATCGAATAAATAAATCGTAATCTTAGATTTCGTATGGTTATTGTTCACAATTTTTTTATTCATTTTATTAAAACTCTGAAATCCCTTCTTGAAATAAAAGTAAGGAAGTAAGAAACGTTACGTTCTATTCAATTGAATACGGTGCGTACTCGAAAGGTGCCCGAATCAAATGATCAAGTTTCGACTGCTAAAAAGTCCACCTTCGTCATTATCTCTTTTCCATCGGGTTCAGATTGCTAATTTGTTTGCAACTACGTTGATAATGACGACTGAAAATGCAACACCGTAACGATGTCACAGCGTGGAAAAGAAAAACAACAAAAAAAAAACGAACAATATTATAACGTTTTGGGGAGATAGAGAAATTATACAATGATAAATAAGTCAATCATTATACAATGATAAGTAAGTTCATCTTCAAAGTTGTGCTTTTCCGTCCTTATTTCTTTGGCTTCATCACTTGGTCGAAGCGAATAAACGTCGACCAGACAGATTCTTTCCGATGACGTCATTACTTCCTCGCCAATTCCTATTAAAAGAAGAAGATGAAAGAACAATAATCAGAGAAACAACAGAGGCAAGAATTATTGCAAAGAAAGAGGGGGTGCTCTGGGTTAGTGGTAATGATGTTTCAGTCCCGAAACCATGCCTGGTTCTAGGGTTATCATCTTACGAAGGCTTTGTTCGAGGGAGGCACGAGTAGTTACATAATTTATTCCAGGCGATAGCCCGGGTTTACTATCGACTTTGCAACAGAGGAACTCCCCGGAACGTCCCGACTACGATTGAAAACTACGCATTTTTTATGACGTCATATAAAATATTCATTAAAGAACCATACTAAGAAGAAAGAAGACTTGGAAAATCGTACAGGCCTCTTCATGGATAGCCAGTTCCGTTTTGCTCGGATCAGTAAGTTAGAAAATATCTTTTTCGGTTGTTTAAAAAGGTCATGGTAAATCACAACAAGTTATTTCCAGAGGTGTTTCCATTTTAACATGAAAATCATTCCAAGAGTTACAATGGTCGATTTTCAGTTGGATCACTTCCTTTTTGAACTTTTATTTACCCAGCCCCTAGAATAGTCCCAGTGGTACCCAAATTGACTGTATGTGTGTGCGAAATTCACATATTGTTATCCCCCTTTTAGGGATTTAAGAAATTGTATGGCTTGATTTTGAATATATGTAGTAAATATTTTTTGAATATATTTTTGGAGAATTCCGAATTAAAAAAAAATTGGTCTCAATGTTGAATGCTAAAAATTGAAATGAATTATCAACCTTGGTCCAACCCAGCCGTACCCTAGGACAGATAATAGACAGAGTGTCGCATTTTCATTCAATTTAATGTTGCGTTTTCAATAAGACGGATGAGTTCGGCTCTTACCAAAAGTTAACACAAGTTCAATCTCAAAAAGACACATCGGCTTATCATTTTCAATTGACAGTCTTATCAGAAACTTTACTTTTACTAAAATAAAAGAGCAATGTTGATTTTACTATAACATGATATATACGACATTACAAAGTCAACTAGTTATTTTAAATACGTTTTGAGTTTGAAATAAGCCTGTTATTAATAAGATATGATAAGACGCTCTTTTTCAACAATACTAATTTGCATAAACATGTTAGGTGAAGCATACAGAATTACATAAAGATGAAGATAAGGAAAGCATTTGAAAATACAATGAGCAAAAATTTAAAAGAAAAAAAGACACTCGTGAATCGAGGTGACGGGAACTTTGTAATAACGCAATCTTGGCTTCCGGTCATGAAAGGAATGACTAAACGATTGCATCATGAGAATGACAATATTCTTTACATATAAATTCGTAACGTTCCTAACTCAGTAGGAAAACGGCGTTGACTAGCAAAGCTGAAATTAACTAGAGTTCCACGTACGTTGTGAAGAAAAAACAAATATATTCACTTATTATTATCTTGCTACTAAGGATGTCATTAAGAGAGTCCCTTACGCTTGTAGTTCGGTTTAATGTTCCAGAAAATAAGTGGATATAAGGGTTTACAACTCTCTGTTTGTACTTTCGAAATATTAATGCAAAAATGGTTCACTTTCTGTCTTAGTCAAATGCCAAAATGTGAGAAGCTAACATGAGAACCGCAGCATATATTATGAACAGACGCTCGATTAAGAAAATACATAAATATTGAAAACTCATATATATTTTGCTGGCAAAGAAATCAATTTTTCTTTATTTGCTATACAGCACAATAAATATGTCTGACATTTCAGTATTGGTTTGTTTTTTGTGCAATGGCTATTACTTCAATTACCTTCCTATTTATATGTCGTGTATGAATCGCACTCCCATTACTTACTGTATTAAAATATAAAATCTAATTAAAGCCGATAATTGGCTAAAACCGCTAATCTTAACCAGTCATAAAAGTTCGAGACAGTATAATATTAAAGAAATAGCGCTTGCACAGAATCACAGAAACGAAATCGATAGCTTCCAACCATTAAGAGTGGGGCCCTTGAAATTATGGGGCCCGTAGCATATCTCGCTTTTGCTATACAGTTAATCCGGCTCCGGCGGTACACTGACTTAGAAACAAGCGCGTTATTAATGGCTTGCGAGGTCTGAACGGTACTAATGCGTAAAAATAGCAGAAAAGTTCAAGGCAGTGCTACGGTCAAAGAGCAAGTGCAGAATCACGAAATCGGGCTCGATAGATTGTATTCATTTAGCGAGGGGCCCCTTGGAAATGTGGGGCTCGTAGGCTATACTACTTTGGCTACATATTTAATCCGGCACTGGTCAAATATAAACTAACCCCGTCCTAATTCAAGAAGGAAGGGAGCCAACTTGATACCTCGTCACATTCCAGAATTTTACTTCCTTTTCTGAGACGTCCTACTTCTGATCGCAGTTTCACCTTCTCTTCTTTGGGATCCACAGAACTGGGCGTTGTCCTTTTCACAGTCACTCCAAAGATATCTTCATGGAAACGGTTCGCATCCTGTGAGATAGAAGAAAAATAGGCCCGTCACGCAACCAACTTCTTTTAAGAGCATGCCGTGTTTGGGGTGATCAGTTTGAAAAATTGGAAAAAGAGATGATCAGTCAATGAGTCACTTCTCCCGCTTTATGTTTGATCACTGAAAATCCAAATAAAAAAACAAACAAAACAAACGTAAAAACTGTCGAACACAAACTAAACACCTATTTAGCATAAACTTATACTGTAAACCTTTTTGGGGGTGGGTTTGAAAAATAAAACAATATTTATAAACATAATAAAGATGTTCAAATTTTCAGTCCTCTAGCTCCAATAGTGCGGCCTATACGCGTGAAAGATATATAAATAGATAGATAACCAGATTTGCATGAAAACAAAATAAAATTTTGTTGAACTGGATTCTTATTAAATACATAATTTATTTGTTGGTAGTTTTGCTTTACCGTTTAGTGGGAGAACAAAATTTATTCCTATGTATTCAAACTAAATTGACGTAGTTGAGAATTGGAATGGGGGGGCACCCCCCCCCCAATTCTTCATATTCATTTCTACAAACAAATTTCACTAAATTTTGGGACGGGTCCCTCGAGGAACAAAGCCCCTGGTCCCCCATTTCCCACAAATCTCCTCTCTTTCGTCAAATTGCATTTATCAATTGAAATAACGAACCAGCTAATTTATCTATCAATCCATCTCAGTCAGTTTGTCTCTATGTATATCCTATGTATATGTAATTAACCATTAAACGACGGGAGATCATCTCAAAAAGTTTCGCTATAATATAACGCAATTTATAATTCATACACAGCCAGTCAGCCAGCCAGCCAGGCCAAATCAAAAACTGAAGAAACCTGTGTTGATAGTTTCTTTCTTTTATTTTGATCTCTCTCTATCTCTATCTATATCTATGATAATTAAATAAGTGTGTCATCCACAGACAGCTGTTTCGTTGTATCACAACTCTTCAGTGAGGCTACAGACTATCCATTATCCCATCCTGTATCTGACCCAGAGGCTGGCATCCTACTCTGCCCTATGCAGAACTGGAAGGTCAGTAAGGTAGCATTTAATCGATATATATTTATTCACGCTGAATTCCCCATCCACCAGAGTGCTCTATTTTCTAGTGCTAGTTGGAAGAGATATGTTTATCTGACTTCGGAGAAACTGCTGCCCGGCTATTTTATCACACATTGTAATCGGGTAACGGACGGAAAGTTCTTATAAATATGTATTCATTTCCGTTGCTTCTGAATGTTTACATATTGTTATCGATTTTCAACCTTGGGTAGAGGTAATTGCGATATATATATATATATATATATATATATATATATATATATATATATATGTATAATTTATCATATAAATCACTGCAGTCGGCCGATATGTTTCAGTGCGTTGAGAATTTTTTCAAGTAATCACGTGTGAAAAAATAATTTGTATGCGCTGCTCTGGGAATTTAATTTGTTTTTCATTTGTTTTTTTATTTAAAAAAACATTTTTAGTCTCCATATTGTGAGTATATATATATATATATATATATATATATATATATATATATATATATATATATATATATATATATATATATATCGTTATGTAAATATGTATATACGTGAATATGTAAGTGTATATACATATATCGTTATGTAAATATGTATATACGTGAATATGTAAGTATATATATATATATATATATATATATATATATGTGTGTATGTGTGTGTGTGTGTGTAAATATATGTATATATATATGTGTGTGTGTGCGTAAATGTATTTGTCTTGGTTTGAATATATACTGAATCTTTTGAATTAGTAAAAGCATATCAAAATGCTTGTCTTATCAAACGCAAACGACCACGAAAAGTTGATATAGAGGGAATTTGATTTTATACATATAAAGTTATGAATCCTGGATATTTGGTGAGGATCGATCTCATCATTGTGGTAATGGTTAGTGAGACCATTTCTCCGGGGCGGGGTGTCCATAACTCTTATTTTTGATATTTACTGAGTTTAGATAAGTATTGTTGAATTGCAAGAGGCACTTCCAAATTTCAGTAAAGAAGGAAAAGAATAAATAATACTTAGATAGAAATGTATTACTTGACTTTGATATTAATCTGAAATAAATATTGCTTCTATCAGATTGTTGTTTTGAATAAAGCTTCTTGTGTGGAGTACTGTTTGAGAAACAAACTCACAACAGTAATACATATATATGTATAAGAATTGTAAGGATACAAACTCGGTGAATGTTGACATTTCGTGCCTATCGCACTTATCAATAACAAGCGATACACTGTTTCTTGTAAATGATTCAGCAATTGGCAATACGTTGTTTCCCGTGAATAATTCACAGGAAAAACGTATTGCTTGTTGCTGATGAGTGCAATAAACACGAAATATTAACATTCACCGGTATATATCCTTATAATTTTTATTTTCATAAAAAAATAACTTTATCTACTGTGTTGAATATTGAGCACTGTGATTAAACACCTATACCGGATAGAATCTTTTGAGAATATATATTATGAACTAATATATGTATATGTATATATATACGAATATATCCAATGCCTCTCCGCTAAGCACGCAGCACAGACGTTAGAGTACATCGATTACCGAAATTAAGCAACCTCGAATCTGTTTAGTAACCAGATGGGTGACCATTGAGGAATACCGGCCCAGAAAGCAGAACGATGCTTCGGTAGGGCTTGCAAACCGGAAGTCGGACTCACCAGCGATTTCTCATATGTTCTTAATCCGGCAGCATCCTCAATGAGGTTATTCGTGGAGAATGATTATACATACATTAATAGGTAAAAAAAATACCTAGGAACAATTGTTTCCTTTTTTTTTCTCCCCCTAAATTCTTGAAAACGTTCAGGAATGGACGAAACTTTGAAGTGAAATATTTCTTTTATTTAAAAAAAGACCCGTAAGATTGTCATTCATTTCTCATACATATATGAAAATACTTTGAAAAATTGATACTCACTCGTAATTTGAGCACGTAGTTTTTGGCACCCTCGGACGTCATCTGCGCCTCTGTTTTAAGAATCATCTCAATTGTGTCGGATACGTCCGATGCCATTTGGACATCACCACAGACATAGAAGTGCCCACCTTCTCGAACAATGGCGTCACATACGGCTTTGGAATTTTTCTTCAGCAAATGCTGCACATAGACCTAGAAAATAAAACGCATTGTAAATCAAGAAGATTAAAGCTTCTAAGCAACTACAACATATAGAGAATCTAACATAACCGGAAAGGCCACGAGCATTGAAACTATAAACACTAAGCTATCGTCGTATCGGAGGAGACATCATAGAGATCTTTAAACATTGTATCAGGGTTATAAGACAGATCAGCTGTGGGCTTCATTTGTATGTGGGAGGAATCGACAGACAAATCAAGTTCCAGGACACATAATATGAAAAGCTTCCCAGCTCTTCCATGGACTACAATCGGGCGAAACGTTTTTTTCTGTCCGATCAGCAAACACGTTGAACTCTCTGTCGGAACATGTTGTTACACCAAAGACAAAAGACACATTTTAAAACCATTTAGATAAAATCTGGAAGAATCAGAAGATTTTGTATGACAAATATAAGGTGGAAATCAAATTAACTACTGGAAGTTACAAACACACAAGAAGGAGTTTGGAATCTGGGAGACCAGTCGATGCTATCCATCAGAAGCCAGCCTGGAAATGATCTTAAATAATTTTTTGGTTATAGGGTAATTATATAAGATGTACGATGTAAATGCGTTGTTCATGATTTACTACAGGAAAGCCTTTGCAAATGTCTCAATGTAGAAATATATACATTGTACATCAGGAAGAAAGATATTGTAATTACTCAGGAAATAACGCCATGGTTAGTGAAAAGAGCAATTTTATGTATGATGCAAATGTATCAACGGTGATTTTACTACAGAAATGCATTGCTAAAGGATTTATTATAGAAATGCTTTGTAAAACTGAAACAAGGGGTTTTTCTGAGATGAAAAATTACAGACAGACATGGATAACATTACTGAAGTAGAGAAGATGATGTCCAGAGGGAAGCAGACAGTAATACGTCTGGCATCAGGTTGTCTGCAAAAGCTGCAGGGAAGACGTCAGATCGGACGTCAAGCCACCCTAATGGGGCTCCATCCACTGGTTTGGAATCAAGGTTAAACTCTTCCGAATCTAGTAAGCCCAATCTGCCCTGCTATTTTAGCCATAGCTACGGGCGAGAGAAAATTGCTGGATTCATGTCTTTCCCATTATTGTAAAGTGAACATAAACAGCCCCGATCAGAGTTTGAATTCATGTCATCGATTCTATTGTCTGCACCCATCACACCTCCAGAGCTATAACAAGAATAACGTAAGAGCTATGAAAATGAAATGATATTAAGAAATTGATTTATGATCTGACAAAATGATAATAAATTACGTTATATTATATCGAAACGATTCATCGTGTGATGACAGGACATAATAAAAATTTTAATGTAATACAACACAATATATATATATATATATATATATATATATATATGAGGGAGAGATAACAGATGATAACATTTTAGAAGCGGAAAAAATAATCTACCTTTTTCTTGCCAGGTTCTCGTGAGAAGGCAAAATAGACATTTTGAAGCACGTCTTCTTCTTGGTACATCTTGAGTTCGCTTTCGAAGATGTTGTCGATGTTTCGATCCCGGCATCCGAAGTAAATTATCATACTGCCCCAACCTTTCTTTTCTCCATCTTAAAATAAAATAGCCAAATACAGAAAGAAACACTCTTGCTTTTTTTTTTTTTATAAATACGAACAAAAGCACACCATTACATTCAGAGGCGTAGGTAGAGATTTTTTTGCTGGGGGAGGGAGACCCAGTGGATTTGGCTGGTTGAAGAGCCTCCTCCAAAATTTAGTGAGATTTGTAAATAAATAGAAATGCCATACGTCAACTTATGTTAATAAAGATTGGGAGGGGCGGTTCATTCATTTGGGGAGTTTTCAAATCACCCCACGCTTACGCCTCTGAGTCACGTAACCATTTTCATGCCGACAATAACACACATATCCATCTATTTATTTATCTATTTATAAATTTATTCGTCTGTCTGTTTGTCTGTGGGCAGCATCCCCGTAAAACTGCTGAAAAGATTCAATGATTTGGGAGTATTTCCAATCAAGACTTTTTGAAAATTCAATGTTACCCCAGACATCAAAATCATTTTTCCATAGCACAAAAAGTATCTTTTTCTTTATAAATGCACCCTAACAAGACAAATGTAAGTGTTCCAGGGAAACGTTTAAAACCCATTTGATTTGGAATCAAGTGAAACATTGACTGATTCACATGCGTATGTGTATAGATCCAACGGCATCCGAAGAGGACAGTATCAGACTGACAGGCTAAAGAAGCGTGGCTCAAGGCTACCCATGGGTCAGCGACAGTCCGTTGCAATGTCATGTCTTGATCATCTTATTTTGATGGATGGAAATTATATCTTGATCAAAATAAAATTCTTGGATCCATCCTAAAGTTCGATAACATCCCCCTAGCTTATGGTCCAACCCTCAAAAAATGTCACAGAAATTTATTCAAAAGTTTGGGACATATTGCGTTGAAATTACATCGCAAAATTGAAAAAGGGAATTTTGGGATTCAACTTCTAATTCAACCAAATTTCTCTTACACCTGCTCTGTTGAAATTTTAATTCAAATTCATTGGGGCATTTAGGACAAACAGACAGACACATAGAAATTGGCTATGAATTCATTCAGATAAAGACAATAAAAATAAAGACACAAAATATTGATGACATCAATCATAACAGTTTTGCAAAAGTCAATACAAAAATGTGCGGTCGTGTGCACGCATGCGTGCTTTGGACAAGAAGTGCAGACAAGAATTAGAACGAAGGTGTCAGGAAGTAAAAAAAAAAGGCGAAACACATTGAAGAAAATGAGATCTAATAGGCTTTTAACCGACATGCATGTAAGTAAAATACCTTAAAGAGTTGAAATCCCTGTCTTATAAAATGGGGTAGGTTGATTTTCATACGATCAACATGATTAAAACTGATACAAAATTCAGATTCCGAGCTTTTACCATCATTTGGGGGAGCGTTAAAAAATCGTCTGTTGAAATGCATGAAAATGCTCTCTCTTTTGCAAGATTTGAAAAAAATCAACTATGAATTCAGAAAAGTTTACTATTTTATTGTCAAAATAGTTTAATGAATAACAGATATATACGTAGTATGTAATCGTTATATAAATAAAATGTATGCATATTTTTAATCAAAATTCTATTTATTTTCATTTCTGTTGAAATCTATATACAATGGACCAAGGATTATTAGTGCTACGTAACACTTATACAAACATTAGAGTCTACGAAGAAAGAATGAGATAGCCAATAAAATGGTAGAAAAAAGAGACGATCCGTATTCAAAGCCATTTCTATTTCTTAATACAAGTAATATTTATGTTTATATTCTCACTTAATTCTATTCAAGAGAATTCATGCCAGTAAAAATTATAATCATTTAGTTATTGTAAAATACAGAAATGATAATTGAAAATGAATGCACTCCTCTAAATAATGTGATATGTTATGAAACGAATTATCCAAAACATTTTTTCAGTAAAAAGCTTCATATTCATAAAAGATAAGGAAGAAGGGGGGAATACTCTACTTCTGCATTTCAACAATCAACAGTGAATTCTTTATACAGACTATCTGGAAATTATCGTCTCTATAGAAAATATATGTAAAGAAGAAGAAATATTCCAAAGAATTAAAAATGAAATGGAAATAAAATCGTGGATACCAAAATTGTAAATATTTACCAAGACTATTTGTATTTGGTATATTCAATTTCAAAAGAAACACAGTGAAAAGATTTCTGGTTCTTCCTTGTTATTTGTATGGCACTCTCCATTTTGGTGATGCCACAACTTGAGATATTTCACTCTTTGAAGTAGTTTTCTTGAATGACAGTGAAAGCCAGGAATAAAATACTTTGTGTCAGTTTTTATTATAACAAGGCCTAACTATCTGAACTTGTTCGAGACCATGGCCCCAAAGTCGACTTACCCTACTGCACAGTTCCAAGCCACCATTAAGCGAGGTGTAGCACCACTGTTATCACCATTGTTTGATTCCTAACGGTCGTAGAGACGGAAGAGGACAATGCCAGACAGACGGGATAAAAAGGCGTGGCTTGAGACTATATCCTAATCAGTGGAAATCCATTGCTGTCTTATCACCTAATCCTGCATATCACATAACAAATGTGCTGCAGAGGGTGATCCTGAACAGAGTTGCCAATTTAGTGCTTTTCACGCAAAATTCAGCGCATTTCTTGTCTTGGGGGTACGAAAATTTTTGAAGTCATTTTGACCATATTTTCTGGCATCTCTTTTTCTGTATTAAGTCTATTTTTGGCGTTTTTGTTTGTTATTCTTCAAAATCCAGCTGTTTTTGGCATGAAAAAATAGTACAAAAATATTTTTTGAGTTGGCAACACTGGTCTTGAGATGATAATGTTCTGTTTTCTCTTTGGCAAGTTGGGATCCACCTTGAACACATATACACCATTTGGCATTCCTTCCTGACAATTTTTCCTCGTCTCAAAAGGGAGCAAAATATTCGGAAAGGTAATTAGCCAACTATGAGGCTTCTAATCCAGGTAATATTCAATACAAGGGACATCGGAAGCTATGACAATCGTAAAATTTAACGCCTGAGGGGTTTGGATCAATACTGACATTTTTATTACGCTAGATTAATTGACACTGTATTTTATCTAACACCAGGGGTTTGTATTTGTTTCAGATGATTTGACCTTTAAATGTTACAAAGACGTTTTTCCTTCTCCCTTATAGAACAAATATACAATTCCTTGAGAAATATGAGAAAATAATTCAAGGCACGGGGTCTGCCTGGAAATGAAACCACTATTTTGAATATTTCTAGGGATTTTAGTGTGCATTCGTGAATAGACACTTTCCAATGAGTTCACTCAGTCAGCACGCAGATGCCACTGAATGAACTCGTGCACTCTGTGACTGTCATATCGAAAAAAATTTATTCATGTTTTGTACTGTTTTTTAGGCAAAGCATCATATCACCAAACTTTGTCAAACCCCTGCAATCTAGATTTATCTCCCTTGCGACTTGTGGCTTTTCCCATAGCTTTAAAAATAGGAGGAACGTGATAAAGCAGCTAATGCTGATCCCGTAAGAGAACTTTGCGGTCTTTTTGAAACCGGGAAGGATTCTGGGATGAGTTTGAAGAGAACTAAGGCGCCATTGTCGTAAGCGTGACATTTTTCCGTTAATATTGAATGGCTAGATACTTTCCAGAAATTATTTTGAATTTTTTTTTTACCCTGGGGACAAAATGCAATTGTTTAGAGCAGAGGACTGCAGCTCGTTGGCTTAATCCAGCCCTCGGTCTAATTTAATCCAGTCAGCAAACTTCATCAGATATTTGATGTTGCAAACAATAGAGTACAAAAGTTTCATTTTTGCAGTGGCCTCAATTGCATCAATGTTTAATAGCTAGAATGCTTTTATGCCACACTTTCCTTATTTGAATCACTATTAAACGATATTTTGTCCCCAAAGGAGAATTTCTTTGTCCTCATTGATTTATTGTACAAGGAAGTTTATGTACAGGGTGATACTAAAGTCATTGTGCTTTTTTAAATGAATTGTACAACATGTACAAATGATATAATTATGTAGTAAACATGATATGAAAACTTGAGTCTTAAAGTTTTCATCAAATTGTGGTTCAATTCTCAATCTTCAACATTACCTCAATCATTCGTGATCCAGCATTTGAGCCGATCGCTGAACCCTATATAAATATTACTGCTCTGTGATTGTTTAAATTGTATTTGTAATTTGGGAGTTAAATGCGTCAAAAGAATTTGGTATTGAAGAGTAGACAAGTGTTTTGGCATAACCCCACGAGAAGAAATCCACTAGGGTAAGACAAGGCAAACGAGGTGCCCAAGAAATTGATCCATCCCCCCACTGATTCACTTCTCTGGAAGACATAATTTAATCACTGACAAACATTCAAAGCATTATGAGATGATGCCCCAACTCGCTGAATTTATTACATAAAAAGCTTTGAAAGTTCTGTTTTTACATAATATTAAATGCATGTTTTTATTTCACATTTTTACATTTGAAGTTATTAACGTTTAAATGTGCATAAAGACTTTATGAAATCTCAGTAGTTAAAAAAAAAACACAAACAAACATTAAAATGAATTGCAAAAAAAAACCAACGTTGCATTGAGCATTTCTTTTTCGTTTCGACCTGCGAGACTGAAAAACATTTCTAATACAGCCCGCCTCTAAACAAAGATTGCCAACCCCGGTTTGAAGAGTTCAAAGGTAACATAAAAAACGCAGAAAAAAACAACAACAATAAAACAAACAAACAAACAAATAAACAAAACAAACGAAAAAGACAAAACGACACTTACAAGGATCATGAAACTTACGTCTCGGTTCCGCCAGCATTTCTTTGTCAATCTTTCTTTGTTGCCAAAAACTCCGGAACGGAGCGATACCACTTCCGGGGCCAACCATTATGATTGGCCGGGTACCATCTTCAGGCATGTGGAAATTAGGGGCCCTGCAACAGAAAAATGCTGTGTATATAAAATTTGATCAGAGTTGAAAGTCGATTCGTGTAATATTGACGGAAAGAATCTGAGATATTTAGATGTATCCATGCATCACTATAAGACGCATCTCGGTTATTCTGTCGGGCGGTCTCAATTAAGAGGGAAAATGTGCTGTCATTAAAAGCTATGATATCATTAAAACTTGTGACGTCATTAAAAAGTGTAACATTTATTATTTTTTACCAGCTGCAAATGAAGTCATTGTAGGGTATCCAACGTTCGTACAATAACCAAAAATGTCCCCAAAATGCCAAAAATGGCCATTTATTATTTTCATTAGAAATGATACTTGCAAAGTATTTATATATTGCAATATTTTACAAGTCTGAAAACTCGAAGAAAGACCATTTGCCCTTTCTTCGTTCCCCCTTTTCCTATTTTGTTATTACTACAACAGACGGTGGACACATCGTTGAACTCACCGTTCTTGCTATTATACACCGATTCATTCGATCTCTTGTGATCATCTTGATTGTTATAGTCAAAAGCATGGGCGCCAGCCACTAATCTTTATTTAGGGGTAGGATGGACAAAAGGATATATTTCTAGCGGGGGATACAAGAATATATCTTTGGGGAAACTTTATTACCAGTGTTTATATGGATACATTGAATTGGGTTTACATGAAACAATTATAAAGCACCATCATACTCTATAGACTCTAAGTTTCAAACCTTGAACCCCCTTAAATCTTGATAAGAGGGTCTGCTCTAAGTTTTTGGATATGATTATGGCATTAAGGTCATATCATGTTACATATTAGTTAGATATATTATAAGAGAAGGTACACAACTTCAAGTTCATGAGCTGACTTATTGAAGGCATTGTACTATTTTCATTAACAATTGGTACACACACACATATGTGTGAAACGAGGAAAACACCGAAGAAAATTGATATTATATGATCCGAACGAAGGATTATAATCATAATAAATTGCGTTGTATTATATAGAAACATTTATTTCAAATAATCTCCATGATCTCTGAATGTTTCTATATGATATAATGTAATTCATAATCATTCTGTCGATTCATACATACCCTATTTTGTATTATATATATATATATATATATATATATATATATAGTGTCGCGTTGGATGAATGAAGTAGACCAATAATAAAAGAGATGAGGATTTGGGGTGAAAGCAGTTATTTTTGTATTCGAATAACCGGTGGCTGATTAGCTCAATGGCAAGAGCACCGCTACGTTAACGCAGCTAACCTAACCGTGGCAAGTTCGATTCCGGCAACAGCCTGTTTTTCTTTGATTGTTTATTCTACTTACGTTGTCTAGTCTGAGTGATACATCAACCATATAGCGACGAAAGATCATTTCAAATAGGGGTATCTATATAATAAAGCACAATCTATGATCTTATATATATATATGTTTGTGTTTTTCTTTTCAGCGAACGTACCACTCTTTTTGATTTGATTTCATAGGTGATATCTCGACATTGCTGGCCAACAAATTTTCATACTAAATAAAAACATTATAAAATTTCCTTTTAAGGAAGAACATATATATATATATATATATATATATATATATATATATATATATATATATATATATATATCAATGCTCCTCTATTCAGGGTTGAGCACTCTTTAAGTGAGGTAACTCATCGATTGTAAGCTTATGCAATGCTCTTCCATAGGAATAGAGCACTCTGGTGGATGAGGAGTTTCTGCATAAATGAATATATCGCTTAAATTCAGTCTTACTGACCACCCAGTTCCGTAGTCCAGAGTTAGGATAACAGCCTTCGGGTCCGATGTGAGGGTTTCAATTCCGCCTCGCAGTACTGGATGGGATAAAGTCTATAACCACATAGAAGAGATGTAATACATCGAAACAGCTGTGGATGACACAATATATATATATATATATATATATATATATATATATATATATATATATATATATATATATATATAATATAAATAAAAATACCATACTACTAGAAATATTACTAAACTTGAACTTAGAAAGATTATTACACTTGGATTGATCGACAATTTTTTACCTGAAAGTTTGGTCTTCGAGAATCGACCTATAAACGAGTACTCACGGTATATTTCTGGTGCTCGGATAAAATTATCAGCTTGATGCAAAAGTTCTTCATGCCATGTTTAGCACAAGCAAATCTTTGAAGTATCTCTGGAGATCACTTCAAAGTTAACCGGGGGGAAGTCTTAGGCGTATCTCAGAAATCTTCTCAAATCTTTATATCAAACAGTGAATTGTAGTTTGTATGTCATAGGAAAAATCCTAAAGCCAGGAAAATTAGTTCCACGTGAAATGACGGGAAGAAACATTGTTTAGTCTTCAGACACTTGTCTTTCATTTCTGGCTCAGCATGAAAGAAACTAGCATTTCCATGGAAATTATGAATCACAGACACCCATGTATGCTTTGCTGGGGGTAACCAATTAGAAATTTGGAAAAAGGGGCGATCAATAAACAAGTTACTTCTCTCGTGTTTTGTTGGGCTGTGATTGCTAAAAAAAACCTCAGATTTAAAAAGAAACAAGCTGACACAAACTAGTGACCAATTCAACAGAAAATTACATTTGAGATTGACCCCCTCTCTGCTGAAAACTATTTTGGAGGGGAATTTTAAATAAAAATCAAAAAAATTTCCCCCCTACTCATTGCTGGAAATGTGTGTGCAAAATTTCAAATTTGTGATATGAACGGTAGGGGCAGGACAAAGTCAGTATAGGTAAATAGATACATAGATACATATATATATATAAAAATGTCAGAACACATGAATGACCTAAACTCAGCAAAAGTGTTTAAACAGGTCTGTCGTGGGTTGCGGGGATTGATATCAGGTTGTTCTGAAAATAATGACTGTATTGTAATGATACATAATTCTAATTTTTATTTTACGTCCAGTGGCTTCAAACATGCAACAATTATATTCAGAAGAAAAGAAACATAATTCTATAAAACAATACTTAATTTCACAATTTATACTTATAGAGCAGAGAAACAGAAAGTATATATTGCAACTTAAGAGAATTGTGGTGGGATAAAATCGGATATTATTTTTCGTAAAATCTAATCATTAAGGGACAAGTTGGTGAAAATGAAACGAACGAGCATTCCAAGGGAAATCATGAATCTTTGCTGTTCATATTCCCTCTTATTTCTATGGCCAGCGCAGAACCAAAAATCCTGATGCCATTGGAAGCAGTGGCATGTACAGAAAATGGTTTTACTCTTGAGACGATCATTGGCTTTTCTTTGAGTTTAAGAAACAAAGGTCAGTTACTTTTAACAAAAAAGTGTATAATAAAAGATATGGTTTATCTAATGTTCGATTTCTGTTTATCAATTATTCATAGTAATTCAATCCTATATTGCAGAATCAAGATTTTACTGCACAATATGATTTTTTTCTACAAGGCTGCAGAACATGTCGCACCGCCCGTTAATGCTGCTTTTTAACTCGTAAGTCAAGCAGTGGGGATGACAAAAGTGAGTTACCTTGATGATTATACTGCCAGTATGGTTTGAATCATAAATTAATGACTTAAAAAATAACAGTCTGGTTAATCACTCGATAAAGTGATCAATTGAAAAAAATGGAAAAAAGGGTTGGTTAATGAATAGTTTACTTGTCTTGCTTTTTGGGGCTGTGATCACTCAAAAATACACTTCAAAATAAATACTGCTGGAAACCAACTAAGGGACTAACTTACATTGTAAATTGCTGCCCCCCCCCCAAAAAAAACAAACAAAAATAAAACAAAAAAAAATTCCCCTAAACTTATTGAGAGGAGACGAAAAAAATTATAAGTTTTTACTATGAATGCTTAGGGCATTGCGGAGTCCATATAGATAGAGAGATACAAATTTCAGAACATATGAATAACCAAAGGCCAGCAACAGTGAATAAATCGGTCTGTTGTGGGTAACAGTGAATGATTAAATCGTTGACAGTCGGCAGTGTATATATATATATATATATATATATATATATATATATATATATATATATATATATATAGCATCTTTGTTTTGTTTCATATGGTCGTTGTTATGTTTTTTTTGTCTATAAATCAGCCATAATTTGATTTTACTTACGCTCTCATGACACACGGCACCTGCTCACCTACAGGGGATGTTTGTAACCACGTTGAACAAATACCTTGATGAATGACACCATCTGCAAAAAAAAATCAAAAAGAGATCAAATCAGGCTAAAAATATTGGCTGTTGTGCGTGAGAAAATAATAAGGAAAAGAACAGATTTTTTTAAAAACCCGCGACGTTGTTTATCCAATTTCTCACAGCATTTGGCAACATTTTTTTCTCTTATATAACCATTTGTTTCCAACTAAATAATAAAAAAAAGATATGGTGAAGCTGTTAAAAGTTTTTAAAAAAAAGAAGACTTTTTGAAAGAGTCAAGCCATGCTTTATTTTCGGGAAGAAAACAATTTTTGTATGGACTTCTACCGTGTGATCGCCTTTCATGGAACCTGATCTCGTACATTGTTCATCTATTTTGGATGTTCATTATAAATTCCATGCATAATCAAATTTAGAAAGATTAACGAATTACCAGCATAAAAGTTTGAAGACAATTAAATGGAAGAAGAGAGAAAATGTGGCTGTTGTAATTTTTTTAGCACTCAAACTATTTTTATTCATAGTTTATTAAACTATAAATGTTTACGAAAACAAGTTGGGGCTAATTTGTTTCTCAAATATTAAGTACAGATAACATTTATAGATTTGCAATTTAGACAAATAATTGACTTTGTGAAATGTTACTATTGGCTTCATGATATATTTCGAGAAGGCTTTCACAAAATACTCCGGGGCATCGACTTTCGGTTTCCAAATTGTAAACACATATTTATTTCAGACAAGGGGAATGAAAATGTTTTGAAAGAATTGCTAAGAAGGAGTAGAAGTAAAAACTAATCTATGTAAAGTTTTGTGCTGACTTCTGTCTTCATCTTGATTCATTTTTTGAACACAATATTTCGGCCGTTGTACCCTACGGCCGTATCCAGGTGATGAGAGGGTGTATCTTTGACCATTGAGACAAGAAGGGTCCGTCCCGCTTCTCGTCTGGGAACGTTCACATTCCATTATCTAATATCGGGTGTGGTTGATTTTTTGTTTCCACAATTGTTCGATGTAATAGGTGTCAAAAATCCATGGTTGTCTGGATTTGATGCCACGAGAAGGACCCAAGAGGGCAAACACATCTTCGTCAACGAGGGCAAAAGTCTACACGAAACTTCAAACTATGATATTCCCCCATCGAAAAGAATCGGACACTGAAAAACTATTCTATTTGCTATTTTTTCAGGCTAACCAAGAAAATCCTTCGTTCAATATATAAGTCGATTAATCGAACTTACTTGGTTTTATATATTTTGCGATGGCAATTGTCAGGTGAATCTCTCCTGGGTGGAATTTCGGCGAAGAGCTCACACTATAAAAGCGTTGTTGCAAAAGCGGAAGTTGTGTCATCAATAACGTTGGGGGAATCTTCAGAGAAGGGAAATCTTTCAACAATTCTGCTAAGTTTGGACTGTGGTACTGTTTGTAGTTTTCGTAGGCTTGTGACTCCTGAAAATTAAAAAAAACAGCTTAAATTATCAGAAACAGATCTGGTTAGTCACTTAATAGAAACCGTCATATGACCAGCGTCTCTTGACTGGCATGTCATGTGTGAAGTGACAATTTAAAAGAATGAAAAAAGGGTGATCAATGAACGAGGTACTTCTTTCGTTTCATGTTGTGTCGTGATCACAAAGAAAAACAAACTAAAAAGCAAAAGCAAAAAAGTGAATGCTGCTGAGTACAAAATAAGGGATTAATTTGGCATAAACATACAATACTAACTGGAATCCCTCCATTTAAGACCTATTGGTGGGGTTGAAAAAAACAACAAATTGTTTTTCTAGACATAATAAGGAGTAAAAATTCAAATTTTGAGTACTCTAGCTCCTTTAGTGCGACCTGTACGCACGACACATATATACATAGCTAGTCTGCCGGACCACGTTGGAAACTGAAGAAACCCATGTTTTTGTGACAGTTTTGGTTGACTGATCCTCATATCAGATGTAAGGTTTGTAGTCCAATCGAACATAGGTCGGAATTTGGAGTGAAGTTTGGAAAAGTCTGTGAGATGAAAACGAGGATAAGCGATTTTTTTTGCTAGAACAAGCGTGGAACTGATCTTATAAGCCATCGAATACGGTATTTACCTTACTTTAGTCTGATAATGGAGAACCTGTGAAGATCAAACTCACTTAAGGGCTTAGCAAGATATTTTGGGTCTTCTTTACCAAACAAATGTCATCGACTTTTTAAAGGTGTGTAGTCTTAGAATAATCGTTCTGAACTGGGTTCCAAATGATGCTCAGGGGTCTGCAACTGTTTTCTCTCTAAAACTGATATTGCGAATATTGTGGCTGGGAAACAACACAATCTATTGCGCCGTTATTAAAAAACATTATCATTGCTCACAGACCTGCGCTATGTATCAAAATCCAGATAAATTCAATCCATTTTGACAGAATAAATATGATCTTTAAATGTAGAAAATTGTATATTATTGTAGTTCAATGATCATAATCTTGAAACTATACGCTTTTTAAAGATTTTCTCCAGAGAAGGGGTCCTTGAGTTTTCAAAGTTTGTAACCACTATAATAAACAATGAAGAAATAGAAAAAAAGGAATATTATCAGATTCCAGTCCAAATAAAGCAGAACATGAATTAGAGCAAGGACTATCCTGAATCCCGAATCATATTTCGGAATTGTGGGGGAGTAACTGTTCACTGATCGCATTTCCAATATAAAAACATTGGAAATGCAAGATTCGTCTCCCCTAAATAAGGTGAGGATTGTTCATTCATATATCTACCCTTTTGGCTGTATAATAAGAGTCGAGTTAGACCCTGTAGCAACCAGGCGTGTTTACTCATCTTGTTTTATTTTCTCCAGTGACTTTTTATTGTAAGTAATTAAGTTACCGAACGAATCTTTCAGACCGTCTCTTTTTTTTGGGGGGGGAGGCCTCTTGATCAACATTTGGCCATCTTTAATTTAAAGTTAGCTTTAGTCTTCTTGGTAAAAAAAGAAAACCAGTATTTGTTACTCTTTCGTCGATAAATTATTTTTTTATTCTTCTAGTTTTATTGTTTATTTTTTTTATATGTCTAGAAAGCCACCGAACGGTGTGTAATTACCTTAGCAAGAAATTGAATTTCTTCATATCCCTTCGTAGCGTTATTGATAAATGCCAAATCGGATATTTCCCATCTAAATATATTTTTTCCAGAATAGTCTTTGTGATTTGGAATGGCAACCTTCTTGTCATGTCCTGGATGGTAACCGTTGTCTTTTTTCTATTACCTTTCAAAGACGTATTCCCTTTAGACATGTCTCCTATCCTGTACGGTGGGACACGAGTAAAATTGATGTGTTGTAGATTTCTCGTTGCCAATATGTATGAATAAATAATAAAAAAATGAATGAATAGAAGAATTTATAGAACTACTGCTTCGAAAATAATAGCAGTACCCCAAATATGCCTTCACCAGATGATCACTTTGGGTCAAGCATGGTTTTGTGACTGAAACAGCATTGCCACTAATCCAAGGCGCTCCATCAGTACCCCACGATAACACCAGGCGTATGAAATGTTCTTTTTCTCTGCATAATAGGGAATAAGAATAGGTGAGGCATTTAGGAATGCAAGTGCAGTTATGCAAATTCAAAGTGAATATGGAGATAATACGTGAGGATGTTTTTGAGTTCTCAACAGCAATGTTTCCAGTCCATCGAGTGAGACTAACTTTCAAGTCTGATTCGAAATTAGGACACAATGCTACTCGAATAGCAGATAGCAGAAGCAAAGCGTTTGGAGTAAAGACTATCACAGTGCGAACTGTCCTGTGTTGGTTGAATAAGTTTAGGTCTAGAAATATAGATTCCTATAATAAACCTCGATGGACACACAAACCTGTCCCGAATGGTGAACAACACACAAACAACGATTTGAGCATTTTCAAGAACCTTTGGGACTTTGACAGGGACGTAATCTCGAGGCATTACGAAAGTATAAAAAGTTGGAAAATGGGTCCAACATGAACTGAAGGAAATGCTCCATGGAAGTGCCTGACCCCACACCTCTCAACTGTGTCTGAGCTAAGACAACTGGGATATGAAGCCTTGCAGCATATTCACCTGACATTTTTCGAAGATATCTTCTTCCCAAGCATTTTGATCAACTTATCCGTAATAAATGGTTCAAAATAATAAATATACCATTTTTTGCTTCTACTGAATTTGTGACCACCAAACCTAAATCGATGCCCATTGGCCAAAGACAGAGTTGGACAGCCCAAGATGAGTAGGG
>OY735235.1:857500-860000 GCA_963457665.1 Thysanoteuthis rhombus
TCTTTCCTCCCTATCTCAATTGTTTAACGTAAATGGGTCCGACTGACCGACTTACCGACCAGGAAGTGTCTTATTGAGATGTGTGGACACATCTAAAAAGGAGTCGTTTAACCGAAAATCAACCATTGTAAATCTATATTAGAGATTGTAAATTCCTTGACCAATTATAATGTGTTGACGGTGATCATTGGTCAAAGTTAGACCTATCGCACTGAACCTACGATATCGGTTGTGAAACGCTAGCTTATTTGTGGTACGCTGTGGTTCTATACCCATCCTGGGAGAATAGTAACACCTCAGCCGATGTTTGCTCATCTCCGCAAACGAAGTTGATAGAATTACGACCTTCCGACTCACGACCAAAATATGTGGATATAAAAACCCATGTAGATATAAAAGTTACTCTCCTCAATAAAATTTTAAAACATATGCGTCAATATCAAAATGTGTTTGGTCGTATGTTGGTATAAAAGTAGATAAAGTATAAATACTATAAATAAGTATTACTCTTGGTTGTACATATGTTGTATTTTTTATTGTACCAAACAATATTTTACTTATGAGACACACATTTATGAGGTGGAATGAATTAAACTTTTCAAATTCAAAACAGAGAATGCTATATATTATATAAGTTTCCCAATTGATCATCTTTTTTACGTGTTTGCTTTCTATTTTATTTTTGAAAGTATTGTGATGATAAACTAAGGTTTTGTAATAAAGCATAACATCCAAAACTTCAGAAAAAAATTCGTCTGATTCAGGAGAGTTTCTAGATCCGGCCATCCAGTCACAACAGGATCCAGTAATTATTCGAACTACCTGCATACCTGTCCATCTATCTATACGATATTCTCCATGAATTTCAATGACATTCTGACGAAGGATAGTCAATGAACTACGGAAGAAATGATTGAGTTCTGGCCCATAAATTTATCCTCCTTTGCATCGTTGCTATATAACCAAATCACAAAATAACCCAAAAAGATCTAAAAAAAAAAAACTCGATGTGACTTTGCAGACCAGTGGGTTATTGTCTATTGAATAAATCATTTCATTTTGGGGAAAAACCCAGGCATTTTTTCCATTCCTGCATCAAACCTGTATTCCCACACCACGCAATATCTTCAAAAGTTCTCAATGATTTTCAATGATACTTTGGGGAAGGATGGGCAATGGGTTACAGAAGTGATTAAATCGTTGGAGGATCAAGGAATTTTTTCAACAGCTACTCCAGCGCATCGTATCTATGAACTGAAGATCATCGCACGTGAATCTCACATTGAGCAAGTTTGGACAACTCTGATATAAGCAGTAGGTGACAACCCACAATTGCCCACGTCTACCTAACCACGCAAAACCCCTCGATGAGGGCAAAAGCAGTGAACAGCTATACATAAAAAAAAACCATATGTACGAACTCATATTAGTTGATAGTTGATAGTTTTAGTAAATAATATACACTTCCGGTTTGTTTAGTGTTTGTACTGAGTGCCCAGCGGTCAGGCATCAGATACCAATTTCAAAGTTTTTGGTATGACTTGGCAGTTGATTGAATCATGGTCAATCGCACAGGAGGCGAGCACTTTACCACTGGGTTACGGTGACCGGTCATTTGAGTGTGTGAAAATAAATATTGTAGTTAATAACAATTTTTTTATTTGTTTTCGCAAATATAACGTAGATTTCTTTACTTTTCAAGTGTTTTTGTCTGGCTTGTGGGCTATGCACATTCGGGCCACACCTCTGAAGCTAGAGGGCTGGAAATTCAAACGTCTACGTATTATGTCCTTTTTTTTTTGTTGGTTTTTCGAAAATTCCAACCTTGAATAAGTTTTTAAGGGTGGGTCAATTTACAATGCAAGTTAATGCTAAATTGGTCCCTTAGTTTGTTTCTAGCTACGTTCACACTAGGCTTTTTAAAAATCGTTTTTTTTAGTGATTCACCAAAGAGCGAGAGGAGTGAATTATTCATTGATCACCCCTTTTTTCCCAAATGCTGTAAGAAGACGTTGGTCACGACACGGTTACTATTGAGCGACTGGCCATACCTGTTCTTTTTTTTTTCATTCACTTTGCTAGAGGCGAAATAGAAAATTATCTGATGATTCAATAAATCTCATTTGTCGTACGACGTGTGGCCTGGTGTTTGGCGCCAATTTTGAGTTATTCACTAACATTTTATGATTCAAAGAAATAAGCTCCCTTCAAGGTGCCGACATTGTCGCCACCTGAGTCGTTGAGGAATGGAGGTGTATGTGGTCTGTCCAGAAATATCTAGCCATTCGATATTAACGAATATAATAGCTTACCTAGGGCAATGGCGGCTTAGTTCTTTAGGTTTCTGACAAGTATTTACAAAAGCGTAAATATGGCCCGTCTTTTCAAGGAGCAACTCCCAATGATTTATGGAGACTGCTGACGATCCTTGCAAGATGAGACGAGGACTTTATTTCTACGAGTCTTTATGACCATCCGTTGGGTAGGATGCAAGTCAAGT
>OY735235.1:865000-905000 GCA_963457665.1 Thysanoteuthis rhombus
TATGTAATTCACTGAATTCGCTCAGCAGTTGTAACTGGTGTATCTCACTGGAGATCGATTACCAGGAAACTTCCTCAATATTCCAACATTCTCTTGGGGATTCTAGCTGATTCCAATTCTTACTTCTATTGAATTTTTACGCCAGTGGAAATGGGTAGTTTCCCCCTTGTACTATGTGACAGCAAAGTTCCCATATAGTCCAGTCCACTTTATCCAATTTTGTTTTTCCGTCTTATTATATCGAATCACAATAGCTACCATAATGGTCTGTCCGACCGATCAGCCAAGTGGACTACACATTCTTCACTCAATGAGTTTCCGTGAGTGGATGGGTGCCTCCTGGCATTCCTGGTCACATTCGCTTTTGGGGGCCTCTCAAATCATTTTAGGCCAACAATACCGAACTCTTGTGCTTCTATCTTTTAATGATTAATTATAGATTAGGAAAAATCCAATTTTCTAAAGATGATTTCAGCTATTTTCTTAGTTAATCAGTCCTGGTATACGCACCAATTCAATATTCAATTCATGTATGCGAGGTACGGATATACTTATCAAGTTTTCACACCTCTTTTATCTATCATCTGTCTCTGGGATCATCATCATCATCATCATCATCATCAGTCTATTAACGTTCGTCGTTGGACATAAACCTTCCCCAGGACTCGCCACAGTTCTCTATCGTGGGCGTCATGGAGCCAGTACTTTCTGAATTTGTACTAACTTGTCTCTCCATCTTATACTCTACCGGTCTCAGTTGTTCATGTTATCCATAGGATCCATGTCGTGAGTCATGATGTCCATCAGTTGTCTGCCATCCTTACAATATGGCCAGCCCATTGCCATTTGAGTTTTCTAGTAGATTCTATGATGTGCCTGACTCCTGTCCCTCCCTGATGTATTGTGCTGTCTTGTGATCTCTCCGTGTGCTTGTTGCATGGTTCTCAATTTACAGGTCTGTTTCTCAGTTAGGTTCCATGTTTCAGCTCCATAATTGACTATTGGGAGCATGAATTGGCTGTGCACCCTTACTTTGTTATCTCTGCAACCTGTATTGTAGATTCATGAGCAGACGATGGGCCCAACGAATTGCATTGAAAAGGCTTGAAATAAGGGAATCATCGATTTAAATGAAGCTTGTTATATTATTGTGTTTTTTTGAAAGTAATTACGTCTTCAAATAACAACGTCCGTTTTGAAACTTTTTAAAACTACAGCTGGCATTTATGTGCCTTCACTGCATCAGGATACACTTCAAAAATGTTTCTCAATGCCTGTGTAACAGTGCTATCCTTTTGAAATTCGTATAGTAAGCCATGACGAATATGTTGCTCTCTAAAGACTCTGACCTCCATGCGGTTAAACTTGACTGTACACGATGAACGGCACGCTTTCAGATAGAAGAAATGATGATCTAAATCCAGACGTCGTTTCGTGCCATTTAAACTTGGCCTTGCCTCAGTTGGCTTATAATTCAGAGCAGTGAAATACATAAATACTTTTCGAACACCCTGATATTAAACAATATCGATTCAATGAATGGTGCATACAAAAAAATTCGTTCGTGTGTAACCAAATATAAATAAGCAATTTAGTCGCTGTATATTTTTAATCAAGTTATCTTTTTGGATCTTTTAAAAAACACGGAATCTTTGAAACATTAAACTAAGTGTAGCATGTCCATAATAACTTGCGGGTCAGTCTGTCCTTTCGCAGACCGGAATTGTTGCCCACCCCTGCTATAGCATTCTCTAATAATCAAAGAGATCTTTTAGTAATGTTGTCTCCAGGATGGTTTCAATTCTTTGGATCTTTTGCAAGGCTCTTTGGAACTATTCCAAGTGCGCCATTATTGATTGGTTCAACCGTCACTTTCATGTTTCCCTCAATATTGCATCAATGGCTCTCTTTGTCTTGACAGACGGTTTTAACAGTGATAGGACTCCAGTCGATGAAACCCCTTGATGTGACACGTGACAACATATACAGTATCATCTGAAAAATTGCGCTTTTGGCTTAAATCCACGATGAGGCTCAGATTCCACATTTTTTGAATTTATCTTAAAGAAGATTCTTTGAAGAGCCTGTTAAGATCATTTTTCGCTGAAATTCGTTCATACGGTACCAAAAGGAAATATAATCATCATTGTCAGCATCCCAGAGTCTGGCATTGGGTATAGCTCTCCCCTAAGATTCGTCAGACCTCTCTATCGCAGGGACAGTACTTTCTGTCCAGTTTGTCGCGTTGTCTCAATTTCTGCCGGCCACTGTTTCGTCCATGATATCTGGGGATCCATGTTGCAAGTCCCAATGTCCACGGTTGTCCGACATTCCTGTATCACGGCCAACCCCTTTGCCATTTGTGTTTTTTTTTTCTACTCGATTTTATGATATGTCGAACTCCTGTTTCTTTTTTTAGTACACTGTGCTCCCCTTGTGATGATGAGCATAATTCTCCAATGTGCGCATTGCATGGTTTTGTGCTTTGCAGTTGGAGGGTCATTGCAAAACATTTCCATTATAGTTATTGCAGGTGTGGTTAGTCACACAAGAGAAACCGTCACGGGACCGACGTATTTTGGTAGCATTCTATGTCGGAGGTGATCAATTAAAAAGTGAGGGTTCAATTTGTTATCTAAGTTTATGCTAAATTATTCTCTTAGTTTGTGTCGAACAGTGTTCATGCTTGCCTTTTCGAAAATAAAGCTTTCTTAGTGATCACTGCCCAACAAAAGGCGAGAGAAGTAACTTATTCATTGATCATCCTTTTATTACCTCTAACGCAGTATGCTACCTTAAGACGTTGATCATGTCGGTTTTATTTTCTACAACCGTGAGACGAGTGACATTGATCGGAAAGTAGAGAATTAGTCTTCGTAGAAATTCGAACCTACATCCTTAGGAAACCCTCAAAAGTAGTTCGTAAAATGTTAGTACTTTTGTATTCTGATAGAAAATATAGAAAGGATACTAAAATAATAACTAGCACATAATTAACAACAAAGCACTCAGAGAGTGCAAACCTCTGCCAACGCCATACACCAACTCATTCAAAGAAATCCTGGATCTGCCACGAAATTTAATCACTTCTTCTTTTAGCTGCTAGCTCATCCTTCCATCAAATTTCATTGAATTTTGTTGAGAGCTTTCAGGGATATCGTATGTACAGTAATGAACGAATACATAAATACATGAAATGAATGGAGATCATCCCTCTACTTGAATGCACCGGTAAAAAAATGACGATGTTACTGGTAAATACATCGGCACTAACAGAGCTTGAAGTAATTTCATTCGGTATTTTTTTTATTTTTTGATACCCCAAGTATCCAAATTTTAAGTATTTTTAAAGTCTTTACTCAACTAAAGTTTTCAAGTGTTTCTTTGACGTCATCTTCGTTGTTATATTACAGTCTCATTTCATAATAACCTAATGATTGTTTTTATAAGCTATGTTAATCTATTTCACATGGAACAATCCATTATAAGTTTTAGGTCATAGCAAGAATCGCATATATGCATGTCAATTCAACCATACGCACATTCATACAATTAAACTTATGCTAGTTTGCATAGATGGCTTTTATGCGGATAAATCAGGAGAAAATTTCTCTCCCAGGACATTTCACTGGAATTCATTGAGAACATGGGGAGATATCGTGTGAAAAGGCAAACAGACGAAAAGATGGAAGGTTGGAAGGGAAGTCACGAAGCCTTCCCTTTCTCTGATGGCTACGGTTGTTCAACGGCAATGTTTCATTTTAGAAATTGGGTCGAATCGAGACTATCAAATATATTACTACTAGATGTAAATAAGCATAAAAATAGTTAAAAATCGAATAAAACTAATGATGAAATATCTGATTTTAGTTTTGAAAAATATGGAGCAATTAATTTACACGACTTGGGAAAGCTCCATTGGCAGATGCAATTAACTGCAGCTTAAGGAATCAAATAAAGCTGGTTCTTTTTATCTAAACCAGTTTTTATCTCAAAAAATTTTGTTGGCTTGTCATTGGAGTTCGCTGCTCTCCAAGATTAACAACTGAATCGATTCTCAGACGTTTGCTCACGCACTTATTTGTTTACTGGAAGTTCAAGGTCAATAAGCAAAAAAAAAAGTCTGTATTTGTAATTATTACAGGCATAGCAAAAATGGTTTAGAAAGTAGAAATTATAGGTTCAATTTTTCGTAGATATTTTTTTTTACTAATAGACGGGGATTTATGTTAATAACAAACAAAACAAAACTCTATTTTGTCCTGTTCTTAATTGCCGCAAACTGTTCACACAATCAAAAGGATACCTTAAAAGTTGCTAATATTCTCGATATAAAGACGCTATGGATGCACGTTACCCTGACTCTGTTATGAGTATTGTAGAGCTGATGCCATCTTTTATCCTTCTTTTGAGGTTAGAAGCGTGACTTTACCAATGTCTTCCGTCCAATTCCGTAAAATAAGATCAACAATATCAAATTATTGAGTAAAGGAAAACAGAAGTTTGATTTATATTAAAATTAAAAACTACGATGAATTCTATTAGTGATTCAATATACTCAGCACATGCACACTACACACATACCTAATACCATGAAAAAAATCAAAGAAAGATTCTCCTTTGAACATATTTCCAAGCTCTCAGCAGCTATGGGATTAAAATGGAGGTATCCCTTCGATGAACTTGCATCCTGCTAAAAAGGATGGTCATAAAGAAATCAACTTCTAGGTACAGAGTCCTGGTCTCGACCAGTCTTGAAATTTACAAGATTCAATAAAGAAATACACGCAAAGGAAACTGGGTCTTCGTCCCCGGTCGTTTATACTTCGATGGGAGTTGTCTCTAGAGAGACTGACGCTCTACTTGTTAACAAGCTATGGAGACTTGAAAAAATATACAGGGTTTCCAGGAATTATCTTTATAATCTCGAAAATCAAATAAATACAAATATGAATACAAATATACTTGTACGGGTTTTGTTGTAGAATGAAGACAAAGTGATAATATTTTCTTTCAATAGAAACAAACACATGACTTCAAGCGACCCAAAAAGGAAATGCCTTCTCACTAAATGATTCTAGACGGGTAGTGCGTACACCATACAAGGGCATCTTTGATATATTAGGGCTTCGGGTGGAAATTCCAGTATATTTTTTGAGGTGGGGGTAATTCGGAATTTGTATGTAAAAAGCATGAATCGATCCATTGCTCAAGACGTGTTAAGGCTTATCTGATTGATTCCTGATAATACAATGCAGTTAATAACAACCGTACTATCGTAATGGGAGCTAACTCTAGCCTACTCCTGATCATCATCATCATCATCATCATTTATTTTTTCTCGTCCATCGTTGGACATAGACATTCCCCAAGATTTACAAAACCTCTCTATCTTTGGTGTCGCGGAGCCAATTCTTTCTTGACTTGTATAGTTCGTTTGTCCATCTTTTATTCTGTCGGCCTCGGTTACGTATGTGGTCTCTGGGGATCCATGTCGTTTATTGTGATGTCCATCGATTGTCTGCCATTCTTGTAACATGACCAGCCCATTGCCATTTGAGTTTCTAGAGGATTCTACAATGTCTAGATCTCCCTGATATACTGTGCTGTATTGTGATCCGTCCATGTGAGGTTGAGCATGATTCTTCCATGTGAACGTTGCATGCATCTCAGTCTGCAGGTCAGTCTCTTTGTTAAGTCCAAAGTTTCAGCTCCGTAAGTGACTATCGAGTCGATGCATTGGTTGTGTACCCTTCTTTTTAAGATTAATCGGATCGGCTTGTTTTTGGAGTCCGAGCTTGCTCTGTTGGCGGCTTGCCATCCCGGAGGTTCTGTGGACACCACCAAATGTTTAGGAGAATGAGGCCTCGTGAAATCATTCAGTCACCGGAAGTCATGATTTGGTAGAGTTAGTATCGGTACCTTATATATTCTCTAAGAAGCGAATATACAAATTCAGGTAAAAGCTTACAAGAAAAAGTATCAGTATAGATAAAGTAAATGGGTACTTTTTTGATTCAATGAATCCAAAGTTTCGAAGTCACGCTTTGTAATACTGCAATATCTATCTTCAAAGAGGGGAAATGTTACTGTGTAGCGATAAGAGATGAGTTACATTAAGAACATTGTGAACCGTGGGAATCATAAACATCACGATAACCCCGTTAAATAAAACTCCTTAACTGCAAGCTTGACTAATTTTATCCATATTAAATGGTCCAAGTCCCCAAACCACCAGATGACGGCCATTATGGAACTGACTGGCCGGAATCAGAACATCTCATTTGAAGAGTTTTAATACTGACTACTCTTTTTTTTAATGAGGAATTTACAGAACCAGAATCAATACTACCAAGCCAAAAGTGTTTACACTAAATGTTTGTATTAAAATGAATAAAATCATAGGTTTGGTGTGACTTTTAAAATCCTTATATCTTCACTAATTGAGTTTATGCTCAGGTGGTCAATAAACGCTCCCAATACGGTAGTTTTACAGTCGTTTGTAGAGTAACAAATACTTACTAAAGTCTTCAACTTTATGAAGTAGAATAGCAATGAGATAATTGTATTATTTTCACTGAAATTCACACAATAAAGAATTTACAAGTTCTTGTAAGAACCCTGAACTTCATAAACCAGTATTTTGAAAAAAAAAGAATTCGTTTGTTTACATATATCTATCCACTTGAGATGAATAGGGTTGACACAAGAACAGTTCATCAGAAGATATATAAAATGTTATTCTTTTAGATGTATACGAAACCGTCAATAAAAACTACTAAATGACTGATCAGACCATTAATTAAATTATTTTTTTAGTTGTGGATGGGGTATCAAACTTTTTTGAGCTGTCGAGGCAGGGTATGGAGTATAAAAGGTTGAGAACCACTGCCGAAGTCATCCCCCACCTCTCTCTCTCTCTCTCTCTCTCTCTCTCTCTCTCTCTCTGACAACTCTTCAAGATTGGCACTTTTCCCCTTATAAAGATTTCTAGAATAAGTACAAATTATGTCTTTTTCTAAAATCACGATGATTAGTTTATCCTGTTAAACCATTAAATTGAGAAACATATCAAAATCTGAACGATTTTCGCAGTCGAGTAAGAAAAAATGAAAAGATCTTAAAAGAACTTGTCCTACTGTTTCTGAAATATAAAGCCGTAATGAAACAAGAACCAAAAGTTCAACGATGCGCGCTACATCAATGGTGGTTGTAGCACGAGGAGGAGGACAAGGAAGAAAAAAAGCAAGTAGTTTTTCTTTGAGTCAATTGATTTTCATACTTGTAAAATTTTGCGATATGGAAATATTTTGCGAATACTATTTTTCAATAAAAAGTTTAAATGACTCGTAAATTGACATTTTTGGCGATTTTTGCTATTTTTAGCTTTTATGCAGATCTTTTGGTTATCCTATTATGACTTCATTAGCAGCTGGTAATAAGAAACCATCAGAATAAATTTAAAACCTTTTAATGGCATCATACTATTTAATGGCATCACACCTGTTCCTTCCTCTCTTTTTTTCTATTTCTGTTGAACTGATAACTGGGACTGACCGACGGACCGACTGAAAAGCGTTTTATAGATGTATCTGGATACATCTTAAAAAAGGATAAGAATTTCAATCTGAATACACAGGGAATTGGAATAGTTATTTCTGGAAAAAAACAAACAAATTCCAAAGTTTAGACTGTCAGAAATCTGAATTTGGAAAAAGCAAACCTTCGGGACGGAAGGAAATTTTGAACCGTAAATAAACACTTCAAGCTGAGAGGAAACTAAAAAAAACTTTCACCATGTTCATAAATTGATAGAACAACGTCTGAGACAGCAAATAGAAAAAGCGATTGAAAAATTGCACGGTTAGTACCGCAAGACAAAAGAATAAGCCTGTTAGTCAAGTGGAACGAAGCACAAAGCACAAAAGAAACATTGAGATGAAAATAAGTGTATAAAAGCATGCTGTTACGGTGGTGTACGGTGCTTCATTTCTTTAGAGTGCATTGTCCTACGGATGCACAAAAATGCAAAAAAATAGTTCAGTATCTGTAAAAAGCAAAGGACAGTAAAATCCTTTTTGGTACAGTGTAGGGAAAGTAGATTGTAAAAATTGTAACATTTCACACCCCTGTTGATTAGATGTTACAAACAGCGAACAAATAAGAAAAACTGAGTGAAATAATGAGAGGAAAACAAAATTTGAATTGGAAACTATTATCCGCTGATAATTGAATTTAATCCAAATTCTGTTTTTGATTATTTCTCTAATTTCTACAATCGGGACCACCTTCCCTTCAGTATGCAAAAAGGCTTCTACTGTCCCTTGCTTTTTAAAGACACTAAGATATTTTTACATTATTTGTGCATCCGTAACACACAGCACACCAAGGATATAAAGCAACATATACCACTTGCTGTTTTTGGTTGTGCGTAACAATTAGAGCCGTGAGGCAAAACAATGTTTACAGAATCGTGAAGACATCTTCTAAGCAGACTTTTGAAAACAATGATGCAGCCAGTGATTCTGAAGGTGAAGCAGACGTTCACCATTCGAATATATTGGTAGGGAGGCAATTTGGAATTTGAGTGTCACGAGCAGAAGGTGATCCATGGTACAAAACTGAGTTGTGTTCATGTTTTACTCAGCAATTCCTGAATATCAAATACCATAAATTTCTTATAATACAATATTCTTAATTACTAATTACACTATTAATGAATTATTTGCTATAGATTCCATCGTAACTAATACCTAACCCATTATCTTTCCGAGGGACTGAAGCAATTAGGTGAATGAATTATTACTACCTTTTACACAATAAAGTATTCAAAATATTATTACAAAGTGCATAAAGTTCATGATTATCAGTATTTTCACGAAGAACTTGCGACATACGAATGTTTTTCTTTTCTAGTTAGGGGACTTCAAGCTGTCAAGGTGAGACATAGAGAGAAAACAAGGACCATTTTAAAGCTGCGCCAACCATCCGAACTTGTTGATGTAGCAGGAGAATGAGAAGAAAGAGGGGTATGAGGGTAGTTCATTTGGGAAGTCTGGACCAAGTTTCATATCAATCCAACATGATAAGGCCGAGAAAATCTATATTTGGCATTATTAGTTGTGATAGTAGTAGGGGGCGTTGGGAGAAGGTGTGGATGGTTTATCTTGAGCAAGTTTCCCATCAATCCAATATGATACGGCTAGAAAATTGATATCTAATATATTAGGGACCGACTGACTGGAAAGCATCTTATAGAAATGCGTAGACGCATCCAAAAAAAAGGTTGAGAACCACTGGGTGCAGCCGTGCGAGACTATTACTATTAGTAACTGTTATTGAACTCTCATTCGTGCCAAACATCGAATTGAACAGAAACGATGAAAGTCCAAACGAAATATTCAACAATTCTTTATTCCACTAAGATTATACAAAGCCAATTGTTTGTCAAATAAGTTTTATTTTTGAAGTGTAAACATAAATATATGACCAGTATTTGGAGATGAATAATCCGACAAGATGGTATTAAAAAGACAATGTGGCAAGAAAAGTGTTGCTAAAAAAATGAAACCATTTATCACATGAACGTGTTTCGTTGTCTACCGACGAATGTGAGGAAATACATAAGTGTTTTGAGTTCAATTATGAGTCCTCCATCCCCAGTATCAATTAACAATGGAACTTTTCTTCCGCATATTTTCTCACAGTTCCTCCCTATCGAACATGTATTATTCGTACGTCTCTTACAACCTTCAATAGTATCAGGGTGTTCAGAAAGTAATTACGTTTTTTTTTTCAAATCACAGTCGCAATTTTCGAAACTTGTCAAGCTACAGTTGGCTTTTACGCACCTTCACTGCATCAGAATACACTTCACAAACGTTTCCCATTGCCTGTGTTGCACTACTACTCTTTCGAAATCCGTACAGTAAGCAATGGAGAATATATTGCTCTTCAAAGTCTCTATCATCCATGGGTTTAAATTATACTCTACACTATAAACAACACGCTGTCGGATAGAAGAGATGATGAATTAATTCCAGACGTCGTTTCGTAGCCTTCGACACGAGTCTTGCCTTTGTTGGCTTAAATTCACAACAGTGTAATACATAATCACTTTCCGAACACTCTAAAATTTATGTTACGCGAACGAGGTCGCAACATATAGTTTGAGATGTCTTGGTCTACCCGATACGAAATGTTCAAGAAATATGATCGTAAAAGCAAATATTGTAATTAAATATAACGACACAAAATTAATCTATTGATACAGCCCTTAAATGGATAAAGGAAATATTAAAAAAAGCTATTGTAGTACATAGCGCAGTGGATTATAAAACAAGTCTGAAACTCAGACCATAGATGCGCTAGTCCTTTTCTCGTGTAAAGATCTAGCAAGAGCTGTGTTGCCAACTTTATTTACATGTTTACGTCCATAATTGAGGAAAAATACACCTTGGAACATCTACATTCACCAGATATATCCCCAAAGTCTCGGAAATCTATTGCATATTATAATAAATTAAATATGACTTCAATTCTTTTTATCAAAAATATCAGTTAATTAAGTTAAAAAAGTAATTATTTTGTTATCATTGGTCAAATAAATGTTAATTTCCTCAAAAATCATCTGAATAGCAATGTCTAGACACAAAAGCAAAAGCTCTCAATTTGAAGAGGGTGGGGTCTGGCTACAGACCTCATCTCTAAAGGTCTTCAACCAGACTCCCTCAATATATCATCATCCCATTCCTTTCAATTCCATTCACAACCTTGTATTTTCGTTCATTCTCTCATCTCACGTTTTGATAACAGACGGGTCTAAAACTTCCTTAACCTTTTATTTTGATTAAAGATTATTTTCCAAAATCTGATCACCTCTATTGTCTTCTAAATGACCATTATGTCGGATAAACTCTATCCAGTTATTCACTCACATACACATTACACACACACGCACAAAAATATATATATATATGTATATATATATATATATATATATATATATATATATATATATATATATATATATATATATATATATATATAATTGTGTGTGTGTGTAGTCTAAGAAGCGTCACAGCTTTAAGCACTAAATGTTTAAAAAAAACTTTCTTCCAGAAATGGATGTAATCTCAGTCAGTTATTTCCCAATACCTGTAAATGTCTATGATTTCAATGTATAGCTTATGCGTACTACATGAAGTTTGTCATTTAATATAGTTCGTTATTTGCATCTGTATTATACGTGGATATTATTCTAGACAAAACATCGTTTAATATTTTGAAACAGGGTTTACCTACAAAGGTTATCCTCCTCTCAACGTATTTGGATATATATATATATATATATATATATATATATATATATATATATATATATATATATATATATATATATGTGTGTGTGTGTGTGTGTGTGTGTGTGTAAAACTGGATCGTGTTAAGGGTTAACTGATTAACTTTTAATTACCCAATACTATCAATTATTAATTTTATTCCGTACTTACTGATCCTGAACTTATTAACTTAGGTATAAAAGCGATTTGGTTACTCCGTTGTTATGACTATTTTTAGGGTGATTTAAACAAAATTTCATAATTATTTCAATTTAACATTTTATCATCTTATCTTTCCAACACCAAATTTGTTTTATTATATCATTTTTTCAGTTGTCTTCGTGGGCCACAGAATAAATGCTGATGAGCCACTATTGTAGACAAAGATGAAATGAATAACAGCACATCGCATGAATGAATCACCGTAGCCAGCATGCGTACCAGAACTAAATATCTAGAAAACTATCCAAATATATCTTTAAAAAATGGATCTTTTATCTAAATTTAACTTTAAAAAATACCAGCTTAAGATTTGGGCATTGTTGGTCCCAAATGACTTCAGAGACCCAAAAAAGCACTTTTTCGAAAAAAAAAACTGACACAAAACGTATTTAGATTGTGCTTAGTTGTGTCCTAATGCAAAATTTTGAAGTTGCAACCCTCAAACTGTGACCAGGAGTACATGAAGACCCACGTACACACAGAGAAAAACTCTGACGAAAAGAAAGAAGAATCTATAGCCCACTTGGCTGGTTGGTCAGGTGGGCCATTTGTGGAGCTACAGTAATTTGATTGAACAGCCGTGTATTGTTTCTGGGAACCATTGTAAAAATTGTATCAAATCTTCTTCTTGCAAATGGGTGTGTAGGCTTGTAATTAATACTAACCATGCACTAAAATCCAGTTAAACATAAAATGACTTAAAATATTGCAATAGAATTGAATTAGACATTTTTTGAACTTATGTAATATGGCTGCTTAGAGATCGAACCTGTATGGATGCAGATTATCCGGAACTCATTGTCTATAGGATTCCAAGCTATTCACTCAGCTTTTCTCAAGCCAATAACATAAAACAGCAATATAAATATCAGCGTACTGAGCAGGCTATTTCCAAACGTCCCCAGGCCTTCATTTAAAGGGGCTTCTAATACAAAGAGCATCAGAGGTCTTCATAAATAGTTATTGACCTGCTGAATTCCTCCTCACAAATACCACTAGATGTTGGAGGGGTACGTCAATGAGTCGAGACCCCCTCCCTGGCCCCCAATCCTCAAAATCTTGTGCTACGACTCTGTTTACTACGCTTAGCTTCATATGGCTCTTGGCTAAATTGGAGAAAAAAACTATTTCACGCTAATCTTCCAAATGAGAAATCAGCACTTAGAATCATCTGTTCTATTTTGGAAACCGACCCCCCCCCTCCCGAATTAGTGAAAAATTTTAATTCAATCTCGGGGAAGCTTCTATAATTTTGAGAAGTGTCATTTACATTCGAAGAGTTTTTTCGGACAAGGGAACCTTTTCTTGTTATTCACGGGTATTACTATCGGAGCAAACGGAGATCTACACAAAGAATCTATTTGGCAAAGAAGTCTACACCATTCACAGTTTTTTCCTTCAAATTGCCTTGCAGGTTGTCGAATTTAGCTGAAATTTGATACAAGAAAATTTTGGACCAGGGCTCAACTTTAGCATACATCAAACTATGGAAAGACACACCTTAAAGTGGCTACAGCTTCGAAAACAGACCCTTGACCACGACTTACGGATTGTTGGATTGAGCTGAAATTTGGTACTGAAAGCTTTTGGACGGAATTTCAACGGTTGTATATATCGAACTGTAAAAATTTGATTCCCCACCATCTTGAGTGCGGACCCCACGTTAAAAAAAACAAACCAAAAAAACAAAACTAGTTTCAACCGGCTAAACACGGGATACAATTGTTTGAAAACACTTTTAAGTAGGACTTGATATTCACTAAACTATGCTTAGTAAGGAACAGGGTTGGATAGAGAGTAGGAACAGTATTTAAAATCAACGGTTACCTGGTTCTAACACAAACCTCAGGCACTAGTAGAAAATAGGTGCCGTATCAGGTGTTACCCAAGCATAAACTCAATTTGTAACAATATATATATATATATATATATATATATATATATATATATATATATATTGTTACAATATATATATATATATATAAATATATATATATATTGTTATAATATATATATATATTGTTACAATGTATACATATATATATATATATATATATATATATATATATATATATATATATATATATATATATATTAAATGTCAAACCGAACCCACATTTCTAAAGATTAGAATATGAACATTAAGTGGAAACAACTAATTCCAATTCTGTAGATTCTTCATTAAAAGAGTGTTCGATACAAGAACTCTTTTAAGGGTTGTGTCAACTTTACAAGTCAGTTTCATCATATCGACCACCGGAAGGTTATGGAGTTTGGTGACTTGAAAATTCAATAGGAAACACTTATTCAAGCTACCAGTTAAGGGGTCTTATTTGAACCGGAGTATTGTGATGTTTATGTTCGCAACGATTTACGGTGATCGCTTGTTTAGTGTCACTTATTTCTCGTCATTACACAACAATATTCCCCTCTCTTTAAAAGTAAGTATTTGTTTACCTTTAGAGAGGGGACTTGTTACTATTCAACGACTTTTGTTGAATTAATCAAAGCTAGCGATTGTGGTTCATCGTCTATAACACAGAGATCCTCGTTTGGCATCTTGAATAAAATAATCCTATTAAATTTTTTAAGTCCTCCATCTGGAGAAACTTTGGGTAACCGATATAGGAGTAGGCTGAATTCAGCTCCCCGTACGGCAACTATTTCAGTCACGGAGTAGGTCACGTTAATTAATAACAAATTAACAAAACAGCACAACCCTAATATTCATTCTTCGTGGTCAATACTAACTCTAGGTGTTCGCAAGTTGAAAGGTGTTTGGTCTTTTATGCGGATACATCCGAATAAAAAATAATCACCTTCATGAAAAATCTAAATCTCCGATTGTGTGCCTCCCCCTCTCCAAAAGAGAAGATATATCCCCTTTGAAGTTTTCTTTCTTTCTTACTCAATAGTAAAAACGGACATAACTCGTTTAAGCGCGACGTGAACAATTAAAAAAAAGGAGTAGTTTTATAGGTTTTTGGTTTTACAATTCAGTGTTGAAATATTCTCGCTTACCGAGTGGTGGTGATCGTTCTTGAAGAACTTCAAGTTTAACGACCTGGTCGGCAGGGGGCGCATTATGCAACCGTGATAAAACTGTTTCAACTTGATCGGGTCGGTTTGCGGGATAAATACCCACGTGATCTCCAGGTGCGTAGGTAAACCCTGAAGATCCTTTTATGTCTAACTTTAGAAGAATCGTCTGTCGTCTGCAAAAAAGATTCATACATTAGTACAGAAGAACATACGTATAAACATACATAGGAGCAGTGTGAGGAGGAGCGATACAGAGAGAGAAGTCATATGCACGACTCACATAGAGAATCAATAGGAAGCGCATGCAGGGACCATCTCCCACAACTCCCTTCCTCCTACCAAAATTACTCTTCATTATAATTTTAAAGTTCAATAAAAAGATTTTCTTTAATAAAATGATATTGAGGCCTGATCCAGCCTATCATAGATATGTAACAGGTATAGTCTAGACTAAATTATCTTCAACAATCTGTTTCTTTAGACTATATGTGTCTATGCGGCGACAAAGAAATTCCGAATTCCAAGCCACGGTGATGTTGATAAAAAGACCTTAGAATTAATTTTGACCATAAAATGGGTTTTAAAAAACAAAAATAACACCGGAAATGGGTTTCTCGTAACAAAATCTTTACATTACACGATAGCCTGGGGCTGCCAGCAGTTGAGACATAATACTGACGTTTTCAATAGTGGCCATACTGTTAGCCTCCACTGGCCGTCACCAACAAGTATGCGGTAATTTTTTGAAAAATGTTATGTTTATACCTAATCAGTGGCGTATTTTGCTCTCTATAACACATTCACTAAATGAACAAATATTTTACTGTCTGCAGAAAGCAACAGGTAGAAAAAGTCTTTTTGGTACTGGATAGGGAAGGTAGTCCCGATGATAAATTTTAAAGTTTCACATCCTTGCCTGTTCGATTTTACAAACGGCAAACAAATAAAAATAAATAAGAGGATTATTGAGAGAAGAACTAAATTTGATTTGGACACTATTATCCACTGATGATAGTGTCTAACCTAAATGTAGTTTTCGATTAATTCTCTAATTTGTACAATCGAGACCACCTTTCCTTCATTGTGTCAAGAAAATTTCAACTGCTCGTTGCTTTTTACAGATACTAAAATATTTTCACATTTTTTTGCATCCGTAGCAGAGAGCACACCTAAGATCCAAAGCATTGCTCAGTACTGTAAAATTTGCTGGGCATTATGACAAAATACAAAAAGTTGGCACCAAGTACATGATTCTGATATATTCCCTCAGTGTTAAGGTTCCGAAATCAGAGAGGATTTTCATCAGTTTAAAACAGAGAACGTGACAATATTATGAGGTATTATGTTCCAATCCGGTAGTCTTAAGTTGCTGGAAGGTCATCTTTTATCACAGGCACATTTGCCCTTTTCACAGTGAGTTCCCTGCTCGCTGGGTGCCCTGTAAATGTAGCCTGGTACCAAAACCAGGTTATGATTAATAAATAACTTTTTACGTCAGGAATTGTTCTGGCTTAATGAATTATGAGGATTTTTGTCAACGCAGAAACTTGCCTACTTAGCTCTTTTTTCTGTAAAATCAAAATTGTGATCCATTTAATAATTTTGATAAGTTAAAGAACAAAAATGATAACAATGGACCCCTAAATTTAAGGAACATCTAAATTGGCTTCACAGGAATCCCAAATTCAAACTTAAAGAACTGAATTGGTAACACTGCATAAAATCTGATATTTGTATGATTACAAATGTGCCTTTATTAAATCATTAAAGATATGAATTTTAATCGAATGTACTTACTCTGACTTCGGTGACTGAAGGTTGTGTCTTTCTACTACTGTTGCATTCATGATATTCTTGCCATGTAGAGCAGACAGCGCTGAAATAATATAAAGCAAAATACAGTACAAACTGCAAAGGTTATTTTGTAGTACATCGAAACTCTTGGAGTATGAAATATTAGAACAGAATTAGTTCCTCAACCAAGGAGGAATCTCCCAGTTGAGAAGAATTGCAGGGTTTCAGGGGTGTGGATTAAAACCTCAGACTGACGGATTAAAACTGTTGGGATATTGATTTTCACTACAAAATACAATACTCAAATACTCGCTTTGTGTTGGACAATCTGGCCTGGGTTGAAAAGTATCCAGGGTCAGAAAGTGTTGAGAAACGTTGATCTAAGCAGTTCAGAAACCCACGAGCACATATGTACAGTGGCCTTGTGTCAAATTAAAATGATCTTAGTAGTATACATAATTGTCAGAGTATGATTCTTCAGTTTTCACGTTTAACTGGCTATAAATGCATCATTCTAACAGGCAGCGCCAGTGGAGTTACGGGGCTGAAATTTTCAACATTTACTACTTCGTATCTCTAGGAACAAACGATCAGTATTGTAATAAGCATGTGATGCTGACCGTTATCAAATGAGTTCGATTTTGAATGGATGATTCAATAATGGGATCTCATGTTATTCTAAGCTCTAAATACTGACACAGAATACACTCAATATCATCAACAATGAGTTCTATTAGTAAAGTAAATATGGAAATAGATTTGGCAATTTTTGTTAGTATATATTTACCGTGGATAACAGGATACTGAATATTGAACTTGAATCAAACATGAAAGATTTGGTACCGAAATAAGGGTCTACAACCAATTCATCCTATGGATAGTCACCTATGGAGCCGAAACATGGAACCTAATTAAAAGATTGACTGAGAACCTTAGAACATGCTCACAGAAGAATCTTGCTCAGCATAACATGAAGAGATCACAAGATAGCACAGTATGTTAGGGGTAAAACAGGAGTCAGAAGTATCGTAGAATCCATTAGTGAACTCAAAATGGCAATGAGCTGGTCATGTTCCAAGAATATTAAACGACTGCTGATCATTGCGACTCACAACGTAGATCTCCAGAGATCACATGCAGAACCTTGGCCGATGAAATATAAGGTGGTATGATGAACCAGTTTTGGAAGTGTTGGCTCCGCAATGCCCATAATAGAGAGGTCTAGCGAATACTGGCAACAGTTCATATCCAACGACGGACGCTAAAAGTGTGATAGTGATGATGATCTTACCTGCAGAAATCTCCATTTCTTTGATACCATCTTGTGGTGTTAACCGGAATTTTCCAAGCGACCAAGACTGATCGTTGCCATGTAGGGCTCCTGTTGCTTCTTGGATATTGACGTCATCTTGCAAGCAGAATGTATCACAGGCCGCCTGATAATTAGAACGAAAAATAATTATATCACCATTTACAGCTTGTTTCTATAAGCAAAGAATTACATTCAAGGGTTTTTCGGGTGATTAAACACCTTATGGTTGCGCTTGTGCTGCTGACACGACGTTTCGACCGATCCATTCTACGGCATTCTCTAGTGAGCCAGACCAGTGCAGATTTCAACTCTATGTGGCTTCTTCTGCCACTTGAGTTGGACAAGGTATGTAAATCCTAATCTAAACAAGGAAGAGAAAGGGAACGCCTGAATCCTACATTTTTTTTGTCTGTTTGTTTATTGACCGTAACATTTGACTCTCTTACTCAGGGATAAAGGTTTTGCTGATGAAAACACGTCCCTTTCACCAGTTGAAACTATGGAATCTCCAACAGAAATAAATCTGCTGTCATTTTTCCTTAGGAAATAGTTTCATAGAAATTCAAACACATCCGTGAATTCTGTCAAAGGTATAAACTAGTTACTTATAATCAATAGTTAACCACTTCAAAATACCTTTGAAATAACATGTAAATTAACAAGTTTAGATAATATAGGCAGAGAAAGATTAAAGTGAATTCAATGCAGAGTCAAGGTAATGCTGAGACGACGGTGTGGTACTCTTAAAAATTTGAAATAACTGTGGCCTCGGAAATTTGAAATCAGTGATGAATTGATGAAGGGAACGAATTATAGATAACTGAATTGCCCAACAGTATTACAAAAGTGAACATGAAAAAGCATTGATACTGAATCACCCATTGATAAAATTAAGTACATCCCTACGGATTCGTTTTATAAAGGTAATTTCCTTCTTGACCAAACATAGTAGGGTTCTAGCGGAGCATTATACATTAAAAAAAAATACTATTAAGTATTATTTATTACTAAAATCAACTGTATTGAAACTCTGTTGCCGAAAATATAAATATTAGACGGCTCAAAAATATGTACAGCCCTTCGAAAAAAAAGTTTTTTTGTATTCCATATAGTAAGTATCTTTTCAAACCAAACTTGATTTTTTTCTTGTAGTGGACTTAAATAGATTCGAATACAAATAGAGCAGGCAAAGTTTAAATGGTTTTTATAAAGACATAGTTTTCAAAGTCCAGATGTTTATTTTAGGAATCGGTCCACATAAAGGAGAATTTCCTCTCGATTTGAAGGAACTTATCATTATTCTGACATCGAAATATAAACAGACTCGTTTAAAGAACGCACAGGAGAATAGAGTTTGAAAAAAGAATTTTGGATCGTAAACTATGTTCAATTGAAACAAAAAATACCAACTTATTTGGGTGTGATGGCATCTTACAAGATTAGCGTCATTACGGTGAGTTGGACGAATGGAAATGTTTGGTTTATTTGGTTCAGAGGAACAATTAACTGTTGATAGGTTTGCAGTTATTTATGGACCATACTGTGTGTGCTTGTGCATGCTTGTATGTAAGTGATTGTGTGTTTGTCTGTCTATTTGTTTGCATATTTACATGCGTGTGAACGTGTGAAGATGACTCACCTTGAAGACAGCATTCGCCCATTCTTTAAATGATTCTTCTTGGGCACAAAGTTCGTCCCCTTCTACCATTGGGGAAATCCTCTCGGCTCCCAATTCGCTGCACACTTTGTCAAGGAAGTGACCGAACGCGCAAAAGTTCGGATATGCACGTGACCCAAGCCCAAAAACAGAATACCTGGAATCAACCAAAGAAAAAGATTCAGCCAGGGTTGCTAATTCAAGCTGCTTGCATATTAATCTAGATGTTTTTTTGTTCCCTCCAGATATTACCACTTAGATTATCTTTAACAGAATAATTTCTAGTTTTATTTAATTCATAGAAATAAAATAAGAATCAGAAATTACTTTTTAGATGATTTTCAGCAAAATAATTAAGTTTCATAAAATATGTCATAATTCAGCAAGTGTTAGAAATGGTTGCCAAGATAATTGTTAACAGAATAAGTAATAGTTTTATCTAATATATTAGTAATAAAATGACAGTCAGTAATGACCTTTTTAGATGATTTTTAGCAGAACAACTACTATTTTTATTTAATCTATAGTAAAAAAAAATACGAGTCAGAAATTACTTTTTAGATAATTGTTAAGAGAATAATAGTTTTATACAATGTATAATAATGTAGCAAGTATCAAATATTGTTTTTTTTAGATGATTGTTAGCAGAGTAAGTGATAGTTTTATTTGATATGTAGTAATAAAATATGTGCCAGAAATTGTTATGTAGATGATTTTTTGCGAATTAAGTGATAGTTTCATTTAATTCATTGTAATGGAGTGAGTGTTGAAAATTGTTATTACGATAATCTTTAAGATGATAAATGATAGTTTCATTTCATTCAAAGAAATAAAACAAGTGTCAGTGATTGCAATTTGGATGATTTTCAACGGAATGACGAACATTTTTATTAACTCATAGAAAAAGATCAGTGTCAGGAATTACTATTTGAATGATTTTTAACAGAATAATGAATAGTTTTAATTAGATTATTCTAATATAAGCAGAGTTTTATCGAATCTATAGGAATGAATTACATGTCAGAAATCGGTATTTAGATGACTTTCAACAAAATGAAGAATATTTTCATTTGGTTCATTGTATTGAAAAAAGTAAATTTTAAACAAATTAAGTGACATTTTAATAAATTAAATGCAGACGATTAAAATCACAATAAATTCATCAATACGTGATATATTTCCTAGATTTCAGATATATATATATGGGGAATCTAGATGTTTTCATGTGTTTTCCAAGAAGTTCTTGACTCAAATTTATGTGTAAACTAGAAAAAAAAATTGGCAATAATTCACTTCTTGCATGCAATTGACAAATAAATATCCCAGACATAACTAACAATGGCTATAACAGATGTTTCCGCTAATTTGGAAGCAGCCCCCAAGGAACCAACAATCCGTTAAGGAACAACGGACAGAAAACTGCAGGAACTCGGGAGTAAGGATATCTAAAGTGATGGGGTCATTGTTCAGAAATATTTATTTCTGAGATTTTTGAGCCGTATTTGTATGATTTACCCTTTGGGCAAGTTCACTCATTCTGAATTACTCCTTCAATAGAATTGTTTAAGATTCAACACGACTAAATAAACAAGCAATCAATGAAAAACTTCATTATCAATTTATTTTGATGTATTAATAAAATTGTCGTTCGTTTATTCATGAGAAAATTTACCTATTGCAACAAAAAAATTTACATCCTTGGTTCAAGTTACCCCCGGCTCAAAAAACACCCGTTTAGACAAACTTACCTGACATTTCCTAGAGGCCCCGATTCCATTTGTAATGTTTGTTCCTCTTTAATATCTTCTTTAATGGTAATATCAGTTTCACTTGAGACACTCATGCGGATATAAGACGTTTTCTGGATCTCCGGCCTGCGAGGAGAAAAAAAAAGGAGAAGATTAACTTATAATATCCAAATATATTGGAGTGACAAACCACTTAAACATGAGTACAGCTAAATCTAACTTGTATAAATTATGGACCTAGGGGAGGTTTTAATGTCGGAAAAGGTTTTTGATTTCTGAAGATTTTTTTAATCAGATATTTACATTAAACGTAATCCAAGAGTTCATGATAGTGATGATTTTTCAAATAAGATATGATTTAATAAATACTTAGTCCTAATCCATGATCTCTGATGTCTGGTAGAATAATATCATAGATTCTATCTGGTCCAGAAATACGCCCTCACTAGAGACCAGCTAAAAAAAACGGCCTGCTGGCGGGGTATTAAGTAGTAACTATACACGTGAATGACTTTTTGGAAACAACAAATGCCATAAAAGCAAACATCTGAAGAATGATTAGTGATTCCTTGTTTTGTAGGCATTTAATTCTTCCTCATTTCCTAAAGCTTGATAGTCTAATCACGTGAATGCTATACGGAGTGCTACCAAATATTTCGAGTATTTCGATCATGAAAAAAGAATTACTTATCCCAACTGTTCACGGCGGAAACCATGTATAAGAGCCTAACACATAGTTTCCATCTTCTTTTTTCATTGTAGCCCCCTTGCTTATTTCTAAGGGATCCCCGAAAATAGGATCAAAAAGGGCAGAGGGAAAAAGCCCGAACCACTTTCGGTCCCGGCGTGCCGTCCTAATTCCTGGAGTGGCACCTCGTATGTTGAATGACATCGTTCAACGCAATTTTTGTTTCTGGGTTTTATTATCTGATTGCTGATAAAAAGTCTGCAGAATGTCGATTATTCCCCTCAAAGATTGCTTTAGTGATCTGGACATTGATAATTCGAAATTCACTTATTTGCGCATGTTCAATCAAATGAAATAGGGAAAAACAATCGCATACGAATATCATGAATATCACGAATACCTTGGTTACAAAAGCAAAATCGGAAGGAAATAATCACCATTTTTCAATACTTTTTACACATAGCAACCAGAAAATAACATTCATCACCCAGGAACGAAAATTGCGTCACACAGTGTTACCATTGGGTAACTAAAAGCTAAAACAAATTTTATCAATGAACACGAACTGATTTTCTACTTTTTGTTTGCAGTTGTTGGGGTTTGTTTATCAATAAGTAAATATTACTTACTCAGATACACCGTTTGGATGCCGCATCTCATAAAGAGCGTCAGCAAAAGCCTGTAACCAAAAATATCACAGAAGGTTAAAAAGCAACATGTCAACAATGCAATGAGGCGAATAGGTTTATGTAATATTAAGTTTTTCCAGAAAGTAAAGACGTTTTTTCAATCTAATATTGATATTCATAGTAATAAAAGCTATAAATTCAATGAATCGTCCCCCATTCCTATGTACATATTTCAAAGGGATTCTAAACGAAATAGTAGTAGAAGTAGTAGTAGTAGTTTGATTTCGGCTAGAATGAAGAGAAAGTCAGGTCCAAGAGACAGTTTAATATTGGCGGCAAATGATATTAGAAAGAAATAATGTCAACGCGTGCAAACAGTACAAAAGTATTTGATAAACTGTGTAGAATGGCCGTTACAGACAATCCAATAATGCACTTCACCGGAAGTCATCAATAACAAAATACCATCATTTATATCTAACAACCACAATAACCATGAACATTGCGATAATATGGTGTTATGTAACACTTCCTTGAATTAGAGAATAAAATCTTTCCTTTATTGTGTTTGTTTGACCCAATATCTTTTTTTTCTTTCTTTCTTTCTTTTTTCTTAGAAAAAATATCTCCTTTTCTTTTTATCCGTATAACTTTTATTTTTTCTCTTCCTAACTTTTTTTAGTGATTTGTTAAAAGCCGTCAAATGAGTATAACTCTGTAAAACTTTCATTTCTTCTCTCCCTAACTTTCAAAGTTAATAATAAATCATTTTTTCTATTTTTTTTCATACCTGTTTAGTCTTTGGAATGTCTAGGTTTTAAAATCATTCAGCAATTTCTGGTTCTTTCACTGCAATCTTTCCTTAGACTTACGTTGGTCTAACTCGCTAGCGTAAACAATACCTGGTTTATCTTTTATAAATGGTTTATTTTCAAATTCTGTAAACCTAATATATCTTCTATTTCTTCAGAAAATACCTTGCTGGGTTTTTTTTTTGTGATTTATTAGAATTCCGACTCATACTTTTGTGAATCTGTCTTTTCTTTGACCCATCCCTTGTCAGGTCATTTTGATTTTTAATTTTCCAGGTTTATAGGTAACATGGTTCTGGGTTTTTTTTTACCCATAATTAGTTCCATTGAACTAAACCCCGTCGCTTGCATTGTCGACTCTTGACAGCATTTTCTGTTTTACCATTTGTTAGGGGATTGTGAGGGCGTGGTGCCACGTAGTATGAACGAAACTCTACTTATTTGCGGATTCTTGGAAAGAATACTAGAAAATTGGCCTCCGTTGTTACTTATGATTTCATTCAGTATTCCTCATCGAGCAAACAGTTCTGTTATTTTCCAATGACAAAGGTGCGAGTCACAGAGTTGACTTTTGCCTTTTCTATGTACTTCAAAATATAATAAATGACAACGACGTATCGACATCTTCTGTGTGAAAAAATGTCTATACCTATTATTTGTCACGGGTCTTCTGGAATCGGCGTAACTATATGTTTCTCTTTCACATTTGTTGGCCTACTAATATGGAAAATGTACACTTCTCTATATACTTTTCAAGTTCCTGAGATATTCCTGGCCAACATATCGAGGCTTTCGTTATTTCTCGGCATTTATTTATCCCAAAGTAACCATTTTGCAGAGTTCTTAATATTTCAGGTCTGCGTATTTCTGGAATTACGTTCTTTTTTTTTTTTTTTTGGAACAGTAGTAAATTATCGTGGATGAAAATTAATTTCGACTTGGGAAATGCTGCCTCATGCCTTCCTTTAGTCTTTTTTCAATATCGGTCAATCCGTTCAATATGATATACATTATCTCTTGTAAAGTCTTGTCCTGGTTAGTCGATTTTTTTTATCTCGTTTAATCTCTTGTCAGATGCCGGTCATGTTTTTGCCACGCAGTCTATGAATAAATCGTCCTTCTTGCTGGAATTATTCTGTCTCTAGTAAAGGACTTCTCGACAGTGTATCAGGTACATCTAATGTCTTTCTGGGGATATTCCCTGCAATTGCATTACATCTCCCGAGTCTCTTTAGGCGTCTTTGACATCTTAATGGTATGTTATTCAAATCTTGTTTGGCTTATGATCTGTAAGAGGTTTGGAAGATTCGAATCCCTCAGCGAATCTATCGAATTTTTCTCCCGCCCACTCAGCAGCTAAGCATTCCTTTTCAATTTGAGCGTATTTCTTTTCTTCACTATTGATTGGATGAGAGGCAAATGCTAATACTCTTGTTTCACTTTTAATTTCTTGAAATATTGCGGCTGTAAGACGGAAACCGCTCGCGTCTGCACTCATCACTGTTGTTCTTGTTTGATCGTAAAAGGACAAAACTGGTGCTTGTGTTATCGATTTTTCTATTTCTTTAAATACTTTTTTTATATGAATGATCCCACAACCATGTAATGTCTCTTCTCAATAATTCGAGTATCGGTTGAATTATTTCCGACACATTTGGTTGAGATCTTCTTAAATAAGTTATCTTGCCCCAAATTGGTCTTAATTCCGTCAGACTTGTAGGGGCAGGTAACTCCTGTATAATAAACATTCACTTACCCATCCATTATCCGGGGGGTCTCCATTTCCAAATGTGCTTGTTACCATCAAGACAAGGGCTTCATGTTCGAGGTCAATGATATCATAGTCTTCCATACACATGACCTTCAAAATAACAAGATGCATCGTTAGATATTAAAACTTCCACATTCTTTAATCTGCTTTTACAAAAAATACACTTAAAAGAAAATGCTTTAAATAGTTGTTTTCCCCTACATCCACCGTTTTCCTTCTGGTTGTGCAATCCCAGGAATGAACAATTCATATATGATAACCCCAAAGCGCTGGTGTATTGATTCTGGCAATTCGGCCACGTCAAAGAGAACCCATAAAAAGGTCCCTCAAAAGATGAAGGTAGATGTTTTTTTTCACTCAATGAGTAGGAAAAACTATTGTATGGTGAAGTTGCTAACATCTGCTGAGATATATAACTATAGCAAGAACAAATATTCTATACATCATGTGATCTTTATTAAAGCACATTGTTACGATTGTTCTATTAGAAAATGTCAGCCAAATCTGTCGCCAAATTTGTCCAAAAAGGTTTCTTTAGTTTTCAAGTTAATGTGGTTGGCTAGCTGAGTATGTATCATGTCTAGACGCCGCACCAATCGAGCTAGAGGGCCAAAAATTTCAATTTATTCCTTTTCATATCAGAAAAAAACGTATTTTAACCCATCTCTCTGAAAGGTTTTTAGCGGGGGTTCAATTTACAATGTAAGTTTATTGCTAAATCAGTCCCTTGTTTCAGCTGCTCAAATTCTTTTTAAAAAATTCAGACTTTTCAGTGATCCCTGCCCAACAGAATGCAAAATGAGAATCTTAGTAAATGATCACCCCTTATTTAATTGTTTTAATTGACCACCCCAACATTTACAATAAATGTTTATACAAAATAGATCCCTTGGTTTAGGCCCAATACCACACAATAGAAGGTGAGGTGAAGTAATTTATTTTTTGATAACTTTTCTTTCCAAATATTTGATTGATAACCCCCAACACTCCGTGCTGCCAAAAGACGTTGGTTTCTACTGAGTGACTAACCAGACCTATTTTATTATCAATTATTGTTGTTATTCTCTTATTGTGAATAATTTATAAATTAAACTTCATTGTATGTATGTATGTATGTATGTATGTATGTATGTATGTGAAAACGTGGTTTCTATAGGATCATTTTGTTGCTTTAATGTATGATAATAAGCATCATTAATCCTGCATCCAACACAAAATACAGGATTATCCATTAGAATCTTTCCAACCAGTCGGTAGTGTCAGCAAATGCTCTACATGACAATTGCACTGATTTTTATTGAAGTTAAATGCTTTGAACAGATTTGTTGGTATAATTGAAATAAAATATTTATTTCATCTTCCAATTTGCTTTATTTATTGAAAGCAAAGGATTCGAAATAATTTTTTTTAAAAACTTGTTTTAAAGGATCTTTTTTTATTTAATGAAAATATGTAAAATCAAGTGCATATAGTTTATGCAGAAACAGTATGCATCGCCGGAAGTTATGCTTTTATCAGACTAGAGATAACACGATGTGTGCGCATGTCATATCCAGATAAGATACAGAGAAAGGCCAACATGGGGCTAATTGGAAAGAAAAAGAAAAAGAAGTTTGTCTTAGCCATAAGACATGCCCCCTTTTGCAACAGACACGAGATGCGCAGATGAAGCAAAATATTGTCCTTGCGCATGTCAATAGGAGGCATCTTCCATATTGACTAATGCTTCTAATCATTTGGTAAAAATTAAATAAAATAAAAAAGTATTTCTTCGGCTCAGCATCTTAAGACCTTCGGCTGTATATTTGAGATTAAAATTTCTCTCCTTCTTTCACATTCTCTCTCTTCTTCCTTCTTTCTCTCCCTACTTCTCTCTCTCCTCGCTCGTTTGTCCTCTCTCTCTCTCTCTCTCACTCTGATTTGTTTTAAATCCTTGTTCAGTTCATCGAGTCGAGGTAGAGTTACACAGTTTTTCCCCTATTTTACCCCAATCAAAAACCGATATGGTGTTGGGGCCTGACAGGCTGAAATTCATAAACATCGATATTTATTCTCAAGGATATGCATTGACGGATCGGTTGTTTGGTTCGAAAGTCAATCAGCAATGTCGGATCGGTGAGGCTGATTACAATATTAACCAAAAACAATAAAACCTCTAATAGACAACCAGGTTTCAAATGTTAAAAGCGCTGCGACCAAATCACATTGGACCTGTTTTTGTATGATCACCGTAGTTAGATACACAATCCTGTGCACTGTCACGACCCAAATCGTGTTCAGTACGTCAGTTTCCTTACAGTCAGCTTAGTTGAGCAACGCTGAGTGTGGCCAGTAACATGGTGGGTCACTGTCCGAGAATACTAGGTGTCCCAAGCTGCTGGGAGTTTTTTTGAAAGTTTCCCGTGGCGATTTCATTATTCTTCCAAAAGAGGAGGCCAATTTCTTCTCTACAAACGTAAGCAAAAGGCCCTTTCCCTCGATCAGGTCATTCGATTATGAAGGACGATGGTTGCAATCGAAAAAAATAATGAAAGCTGTGGGAAAGATATGGTCAGGTATTTTCTAAAGATCGTGTAGCTTCAGTCTCTATGGTTTGAGTTCCAACAAATTCAGTATCCAAAACTTTAATACAGTTCGAACAAAGACGGTCAGTAATTTCCGATGATTTCTTCACGAATGAACAAAAGTGCGACACTAATATTAAAGCTTACTTTTGTCTTTGTCAAGCTCAACTTCAGTTGTTTTTTTTTTATTTATCAAACACACAGACATGCAAAAAGAGAAACATCTTCATCTCACTTAAGTATTTAGTCTTTATTTTAGCTGAGAATCTTCATGACTCCCCCAAATGATGAAGGACAGGCAAAAAACAAATGTCATGTAAAACAGATATGTTAAAGACAAAAACATGACAATCAAAATCAAAAACTCGGGAGAAAGAACACCCCCACGTCTACCTGCAACAACGAATCTTTATGAAATCCTCAAGAGGAGAGGAAATCAAGCAAAGAATCACACTAGGTTGGCAAGCTTTCGACAAGGTGAGCACAAACTTCAAGAACAAGAAAATCCCATTTATCCTAGAAAGAAGAGTATACAACTAATGCATCCTCCCGATAGTCACCTATGGAGCTGAAACATGGAAGCTAACTAAAAGACTGACCCTTAAACTGAGAACCAGGCAACATGTACAGGAGAGAGACAATCTTGCATGGAAAGATCACCAGAGAGCACAGTTTATTAGAGGACAAATAGAAATCCGAGATATCAAAGAATTCATAAGAAAACTTGGCGATGGGCTGGTTATGCTGTGAAAATGTTGGACAACCGCTGGACATCAAGACTTACAACGTAGATCCCCACCGGTGTATGTACAACAATGGACGCTAAAATGTGTCTGCTACTGATTTTGAGAGTCAACTTTTCATAATTATCAGCCCGTATTATTTTGAGCCATCATTTCGCAATGAGGCTAAGATCTCGTTGACCAGAAGCTTTATCCTATAAACATCTCTCTTTGTTTCTGCATCACCTTTGAGCCTTTCACTAAGTTGCTTGGTTATCTAATTAATATATTGCCTTCTTGAGGTATTTGTTGCCTGTCAGGATGGGGGTAATTATTCCAAAGCCACAAATGGAAACGGGATAGTATTTCACACCCGTTCGAGATTGGCAAAGGGCTTCGGATCAGGAAAATAATTAAAATTTGAACAGGTCTGTTTAGTCACTCGATGGATACTGCCATGCAAACAATGTCTTCAGGCAGCATGCCATGTTGAAGGTGATCAATCAAATTTTTTTAAAAAATGGGTGATCAATATATGAGTTACTTCTCTCGTTATTTTGAGGGTAGTGGTCATTAAAAAGTCTTGACACAAACTAGGAGATAAATTTAGCATAAACCTATATTGCAAATTGAAATCCCCAATAACCCCAGGGATGAATTAGAAAGAAACAACAACAACAAAACGTCTTTCGTCACTGAGTAGAAACTTTCGTGTGACCAACGCTTTTTGGCCACATTCTGTGTTAGGAATGATCAATTGAAAATATGAGTAAGACGTGATCAAAGAATATGATATTTTTCAAGACTTTTGTTGTGCAGTGATCACAAAGAAAATCTGAATTTTCAAAAAAAAAGCAAGCCTGAATGCTGGTACGAACTGAATATCAATTTAGCATAAAATTACACTCCAAATTGAACTCCCCTTTAAAATCCTATTTAAGGTAAATGTTGAATATTTTGCAGTTGACATATTAAGGAGTAGATATTACATATTTCCATCCCTCTAGCTCCATTGTTGCAGTTCGTAAACATGATATATACATAGCCAACCAAACCAACTTTAAAACTGAAGAAACCCATGTTGACAGTTTCGGTTGATGGTTTCCATTACGGTAATATTCTTGGCACTAATTAACCACACAGTAATAACTTATTGAACTGTGTAAGCGATGCATAATTTATAACTAACACAGCCATAATTGGAAGCGAAAACCGTTATAATCGGGTTATTATGGATCACATCAACTGGAAGATGGAGTAAAATTTCAGTTGGTTTGATAGCTTATTGATAAGTATTAACAATATAATAAGGATTTCCACCAGAAAATCGATTTCTGGGAAAATTTTAAAATCATAACAGCATATTATCCAATTTTAACAAAATTTTCAATATTCATTTAATATAGGTCGAGTTTTAAAAAGATAATTTTTCATTCCAAATATTAGAGATTTTTTTTCTGATGATTCCTACCCTACTTTTTATCATTTTATGGATTTATTTTATTTATACGTTGATTTTTCCATTGTTTTTTGTTATACATGTAACAGATAAATCCTTCAATATACTTATTGTGTTTACCTCTTTTAAAAAAGTGTTCAGGCACTATTCGAACTGAGTTTAATCAATGAAAATGACCAAAAATATTTTTTTCTCTCAATATTGGGTAAAAACCTTTTGCAGATCAAAAGCCAAAATTATGATTAATCAAATGATACTAAAACTCAATTTTCCCTGTTTTTTTGGTTCCAAATGCAAGACTCCCAGTTTGAGCAATTCCGAAGCGCTTTTCTTAAAAAGGTAAACATAATTGATATCACAAGGGATTTATCTCTTAAATGTGTAAAAAATCAATGAAAGCAGCATATTCAGCAGATTTATGCATGAGATAAATCATCAAGATGGCAAGAATCATATGGAAAAGAATCTTCTTCCGATGATTGGAATGAAAAGAAAATTTTTTTCAGAATTTTCCCTTTGATAGATAAGTATTGAGAATTTGATCAAAATCGTATTACATTATATTACATCCTAACTTTTGCAAGATTCTTAAATTTCTCAGGTCTAAATTTCCCAGTGTGGTTACGTCCATATTGTTAATACCTGTTTATTGACATCGGTGGAAACAGTTAACGGGGACTCTAAAATGATAAACCGCAAAAAATTTAGTGTAAGCAAAGATAACCGCAAACTGGTTCATTTTTTTTATAGGAATTTAGCTCTGGTTCGGTTTGTTTATTTTAAACCCCATAAAAACAGACCAAGAGAGATTTTGAATATATTGTAGTTTAAACATAGAGGGTGAAACTGTATGTTGAATGTAAACTGGTTTTTGAATCCATATGTTCATTTAATTATTCATGTACATCATCAGCGTCTTCGTTAGCTGTACCCACCACTGCATAATGAAGACTTAATCTCGGAGCTCCAAATTATAACATAAAATATTGTTTTTTTGTTTTTTTCCAACGAATAATGATGCTAGCCAATGAAAATCAGAAATTTATTTTATCAATCTTTTAACCAAATATGATGCCACAAACGGATAAATGTGTATATAAATGTTTATTATCTCAGAATGTTTTTAAAAGAAGCCGTCACGATTATGCCCCCCCCCTTTGGGGGAGTTAGTACTTGAAACGAAGAGAGACACAGAGTAAGGAGAGACTTACAATAATACCGTCAAAATTATTGTGAATTTTCATCAAGATTCACTAATTTCATTTCAAAACTATATTTCAATTACAAAGTTATAAACAATAATACATGTTCTTATGCATTTTGGATTCTGCCTTCATTCTAATATTTTGTGTAAAGGTAAAACCATTCTTGACCTCATGTGACCTCAAATTAGCGTCAAGCAAACTTCACCTCATTCTACCCGAAGATGGAGGTTGATCCCAGGTGAGCTAGCACGCACTATTGAGACTTTCTGTTTCTTACCGGTTAAGAAACAGGGAAATACGATAAGAAAACAAGGAAGACCACCAAGAGCGACTAGTGCCATTTTTCCAGAGGGATGCAAAAGGGTATATTTCCAATGGGAGTAAGGTAGAGGGTTATATTCAGATTATATCTTAATGGAAACTTCATTACCAGTGGATGATAATACACTCTTTTTATACGTCAGTTTTGTACAGCACGATTATCCTTTATTGGCTATAAGGTTTCAGCTTTCAAAGGCCCTTGCACCGTTTGCTCCTATCCCAGCGTACGTCAATGAATACAACGAACTGATCGAACGAAGCTCCAGATAACGAACGGAAGTAACTCTTAACTATCTATTGTCATTAATCGTCAGCAATTGCATTGGATCAGACCAGCAGACGAGCAAAGAGATACTAAGCTTTGTTCTTGAGAATAATGTTGCAGCCTTCATTTCTTTATTTGTCAGAATCAATATAAGTTCATTGTTCACTTTATCCCAGGAACAAACAACATTTCCTTCTTGTAGAGTTCTGAGAGCAACCCCTTCCACCTCATCGATTTGTATAAATATAAGTTTATAGCTTATTCAATCTCGGAGACTGACATCATTTTCTGTGTATATGCAGATTAGTGGCTTGACCATCCCACTTCATTTACTAATATAGATTTAAATTTATTATGGACATAATCTTTCTACCGGAAGGCATTAAGCACTTGTATAATGTTCATTAAGATACCGTCTTCATCATGTCTGTAAGAACTGATATAAATTTCTTGTTGACGGAATCTTGGAGCCAGGAACCGATTCCAGTTAATTTATTGATTAGCATGAGCGTCTCTTCATCTTATCTGTTTGTACAGAATAATAAATTTTCTCATCGTTTCAAATGGGAGTTGAGTGAATGTTAAGCCTGTTCTGGTTGCTGAGAGAAGGGGGCTATTTGAAAACTTCTCTTGGTCCCCCAATAGAGGGTGGCTCTTAATGGAGCTTACTAAATATTACCCCACACTCCGATTCAGATCTCAAGTACTATTTAGAACGATTTTTAGATGAGGCTGGATTCATATTTAGGAAAATTTTCTTACCAAGGTTTTGAGAAAATCGACGTTGAAAGTATACAAACAAATTTATAGAGATAAAGTCTTAAAAAATGACAAGTTAAAACATGTTTTCAGTTATTTTACATTTTTTTTATCTGGAATAATTAGATTAGGTATTTATGAAGCCATTTTTGGTAAAATCCGAAAATCACTTGCAATATTCACCTGTAACTCGAAACAGAACCGTGCACTAAGTACCTTAATCAACGTTCGGGTTTATAAATATATAAGTTCACCTACTGGATTACTAGTGACATTCTCATTATAATTTGAGTAATCTCCGTGCGCATACGTGTCTGTGTGTATGTGTGCGCGCGCACAGGGATAATTCGGCAACTGGCCATTGTATGTAGTTGGTATTCCCCAGATATGTTGGCCCATGTAGGGGACATTGCATACTTGAAATCCTTTGTATTTACAGTTCCCGATATGACAAAGGGGGGGTTCATTTTACAATACAATCTAATTTTAAATGAATATAATTTTTATATACTACATCACCAGCGTTCAAGAACGTGAGTTTATAGATTTATAAATGGTTGGTGGGTATGGATAGATAGATAGATAGAGAGAGAGAGAGAGAGAGAGAGAGAGAGAGAAAGAAAAAGAAAGAAAGAGGGAGAGAGTATGTGTGAAATATAGGAAGAATCAGTTCATTACGAGTTTTCTATAGAACGAGATTAAATTGAATTATACTTAGATAACATAACGGCATTAAAAAATCCGTTTTGATTGTTGCTATCAACGACATCATAAAAAAAGAACCCAGATTCGTTATATGAAGTTTGAATCTCCTGAAGATATCCATGAAACCAGATGTATCCTTTGAATGGACATGACCTAGTTGTACGATAACAAGGTTATATTTGTACATATATGAATTGTATACATAATAATTCAGCGTTTGGGGATGTTTTTTTACCAATTAGGTGATAGTGTCTGTCTATTCATAATGGATTTTCCTTTTTCGTCAACTCACTAAATGGTAGAGAAGGCCTATCAAAGAGCCAAACTCGTTGGGTCCCCAAATTTCTAGTCCGATTCCTGGGGAGGTCGTTTGGTGAAAAACGGACAGATACCAAAACCAAGAGACTTGATACTGTGCTTACATGACAGCCATGGTCTCCTGAGATTATCTTCATTTCATTTGAACCGGACAATTAAAACAGTCAACATAGATTTTTTCAGTTTTTTAGTCGGTCCGGTTGACTTACTATGTACGTATGTATCACGTTCACAAGCTGCCCCTTTGAAGTTATAGGGCAGAAAATCTCAACATTTACTATCTAATATGATTTCTAATGACTATCATCAATGATAACTAATTTTACTAATTGAATGCGATATTAACTAATTTCAAATCATCAACTTTGTGAAGTAAAGAAGTCAGGAAGTCATTGTTGTCAGTAAATCTCACTCAATAATGAAATTACTAAAATGTTAGCAACTACTCCGAATTTTGCAAATCGGTATATTTTTTTACGGAGGTTTCCTTTCTTTATAAATTTTTCTTCTTGATTCAAAACTATTATGCTTTATTTCTTTAAAATTCTCGTAATTAATATGTTTTTAGGGGGGGTTAATTTGCAACGTAAGTTTATGCTACATCGGTCCCTTAGTTTGTCTCCGGCAACATTAACACCCGTATTTTTGAAAATGCAGACTTTTTAGTGATCACTTTCCAACACAGAGCGAGAGGAGTATCTTATTCATTGAGCCCATTCGTTTTTTGTTTTTGTTTTTTTTTTTTAATTTTTCAATTGATCAAACCGGGGATGATATCCTAAGAATCTTCCTGTTTCCGTTGTTTAGAATAACTGGGACCGACTGACTGACCAAAAAGCGTCGTATAGAGATGCGTGAACACATTCAAGAACTAGACAGAGAGACAGAAAGAAACGTACGAGCATGAGAAGAAAGAAAAAAAATAAAGAATTGGCGCCATCGAAATTGTAAAAACATTTGAATTACTTCTGATGGATCGATCGATGAATTAACCCAATGAAAAATGGAATCTGTGAAAATCTTTAAAAGCAAAAGACGATGAATTCCTCTTTATTTCTAGTTATCAAATCAATCAGTCTCGCTAATTAAATTAACAGAGCCCATTGAACAAATAAAAATAGAAAGAAAAGACTAATATCCATACATCGTATAAATGAATCATCGTAGCTCACACGTGTACCGGAACTAATTATCTGAAAAGTTATCTGAAACAGAAATTTCTTGGTCCAAAATGACCGAACGTACCCCCAAGAGCTCTTTTATTTAAAAAACAAAAACGAAACAACAAAATATTTTTAGATAGTGCCTAGTGGTAATGCAAGTTATAGCTCTCGGAATGTCGTCCGGGGACACAGACAAACACACATAGACATAGACAATAAGAGAGAATAATCTGCAGCTCTCTTGGCTGGTTGGAAGGGCAGGCCGTTTGTGGGGCCACGGTGATTCGAAAAGAGTGAGGTAGAGGGGGAAAGAGATCAAGGGAGGGAGAGAAGAAAAGAAGGGGGTGAGAAGGGAGAGAAAACAAAATGAGATCAAGGGAAAAGGAATTAAAAAAGAAAGAAAATAAAGGAGAGAGAAGAGACCGAAAGTGGTGAGGAAGGAGGACAAAGAGAGCGAGAGAGAATGAAGAAGAAAAGAGAGAAAGAGAGAGAGAGAGAGAGAGAGAGAGAAACGAAAAGAGAATGAGGGAAACAGAATAGAAAAAAATTAGAGAAAGGGGAAAGACTAAAAGAGAGTGATGGAAGAGAGAAGAAAAAGGTATTTGGCGGAGGGGCAAAGAAATAGAGGTGGGGGACGAGAAGAAAGCGAGAGAGGTAAAAGAAAAGAAAGGATAAAAGAGACATGAGGAAAAAAAGACATTCAGAGAGAAGTAAAAGACAAGAAGAACAAAGGAGAGAGAAAATACGAAATGATGAAAAGGAGAGAGAAAGAGAGAGAGAGAGAGTGGGAGAGGAATTAAATACAGTGAGGCAAGAACAACCCGATATGGGTTCAATCTTTGTCGCGTTTTTACTTCAAGGATCTGAGTAATTAAAATCAAATTACTCAAGCTAAGATCAGTCAAATGTTCTGCACCAAAGCGTCACCACTTAACGTGCAGAAAGAGCTCATCTGACCTTTCTATCTCGAACTAAAAAAAGAAAAGCAGATATAAACTTCTTACAGAACCAGTAGAGAGCAACAGCGAGGTCAACATCAATGAGCTCTAAAAAAGAAAATGGATCCCTCTGATTGAAGACGCCAATGTTTTAAACCAACAAATAAAAACAAAACATCAATAAACTCTCAGGAAAAACCAAAAATCTCATGGAAAAAAGCAGAAATCACAAACCACCGGCAACAACAAAAGATAAGATTGAAGCAATCGAATTAAACAAAACAATCTGAAGAAAAAAACCCACAGAGAGCAGACAGTAGGAGATACACAATGGCACAATTAATTATCGAAAAATGTCGGGGTTTCAAAACTATCAAGGAAATCTGAATACCGGGAGAAGGCAAATAACTTGCATTGATCATCATTGGCTCATGTAGATGAGTATTACGGTTGTGTTCTGAAGATACGGTTGCACAAAAACGCAAAACATCTTAGCGTTGGTAAAAGCAATGGACACTAGAAGCCTTTTTACTACACTGCAGGAAAGGTGATCCCGATTATGAATTGTTAGGTTCCACAACCTTGCGTTTCAAACAGAGATGAGATAAAAAAGAAATAAGAGAATGAATAAAGCCTTTTAGTGGTACAAAATGCTTAAATTCTCGTAATTAGCGGAGACAAGTTGAAACCAAAAAAGGAGAAAAGGGTTTTAAGTTTGTTATTAGGAATAAATTCTTGAAAGCCTCTTTCAACTGACACTCTTATCAAATGATGACCCATCAGAAAATGTTAAGATATACTGCGAGGAAATGATTCTAGCAACTTCGAGAAATGCCACTTTGAACAACATTTTTTCAAAGTTGTTCTAATTTATTCCTGATTTTTGGACATTTCCTGACGGGTCATCCTCTGGTGAGAGTGTCGGTCGAAACAAAAAGCTTCAGGTGATTTATTTTAGAAAACAGTTGAAAAAACATCCAAAAACACATTTTTTCTAGATTTAATACGGAATAACTTTCAGTCCTTCGCGGCCATCGGTACAGTCTGTGCACAACCAGCCAGCCGGACACCTTGAAAACTTAAAGAATATATGCTGTCTGTTTTGATTGACAGTTTCCTATAGAAGCCGGTGGACGAAATAACATAAGCACCGTCCCAATCCCCAATAATACTTTGAGCAAAAATGGAGGATTGAAAAAAAACACACAAAAAAAAAAACAACCAAGTTTTACTGCTGCAGGGTCAAACTCTGTTCCTATTCCTATTCCGAATGATAACTGCAACTTTTATATAATAGATAATTAAACATTATAACATAAATTTTCGTAGATATATAAGTTTGGCTCAGATGATAAGAGAGCTGCCTACCGATGATTTGGTCGTGATTTTGAATCACGGTAAGGAAATGTTAATTTAATACATCAGTTTTGTTTGACATACAGTAACGAGTCCACTCCCCTGAATCAGGACAGGCTTGTTCTTGTTCTTGTAGTTACGGTTGAAAAACAAAAAGTCAACCCCAGCTTGACGAAAATTGCTGCATCAGATCCTTAGGTGACCACTAACGGAAAAACTCAAAGAATTAGTTGTTATTGCTATGTCTAAATGAGAGAGAGAAGAGTTTAGATAACTTACCTTTGCATCAAAAGCATGTTTGAAGATTTCACACAATGTCCGGGCGTATCTCTCTGACTTACCAGTCTCAGTACCGTACAAAATTGTGCACTTGACTCGCCGTGCCAAAGCCTTGCCCATTAGTTTGGCCGAGAATTTCACGGCTCTACAATAAAAACAAATGACAAAATAAATTGAGAACTGAAGCCAACTACTTTTACATTCACCTATACATGGATAAAACGGTTTTTATTTGTGAAAGTTTTGATATAGTACGCTTAAGGTATCGCTGTGTAGATTATTGAAACTTGGAATAAGCTGAAAAAAACATTGAATTATAACGAGATCTTAAACGATGCGGTTGTGACCAAAAGGAAAAACTTTAGAACCAATTAATCACGCCTATCAAGATTTACCTGTAATAACCTAATTCTATCAAAAACTTTCAATGCATTTCTACGGGGTAATCATTTACAATGCATTTCTTTAGGAAACAATTTCATAATACTTTTCACACGTATAGATGAAAATTCACCGTTAACCCCAAATCAGACTAATGACATGTTTTTCCTTTGATTATGTTAATAAGAATTTCAAATTTCTGTGAAGGAGGTACACATTTCCATTATATTCAACCTTTTACACACACATCCAAATTAATGGTACTAGGTCAAAACATCCAATTTAAATTGTCAAATATCAAGTGTTCTAGACTAATTGTCCAAGTACAAAATGGTTCAAAGACAAAAACGTCCAACGAGCAAAACGGGCCCTTTCCCAAAAAAGCCAATGCAAAAAGACCGATGCCTCAAAAAAGCTGGTGTCAAAAGAGTTAGGTTATACTTATATACATACAACATAAGCATATTCTTATATAAATGTACACATGCCTTATACCAGAATATCCTCCCAATCATTTATTTATATGTAATGTTGAAATATGTCGTCGCTGATCTTACTCTTCAAAAGTTTAACTGGTATACACACATGTCACATCTGAATACATGAACTCATATGCATATAAGCAAACACACATACACATACACGCACTCTACATGCCATATACATACTACATACGCACATGCACTCATGCATACACTGTCCCTCTTGGCATTGGCTTTTCGATATTGGCTTTTGTTTTTTACATCAGACAGTTTTGCTCTGACGTTTTTGTCATTCGACCTCATATATCAATCATTTTAGAAATTGGACAATTTTGCATTCGGACGTTTCGATTTGATACAGGTCAGAGAAGCATACCACCAATCTTGCCTGCCCACCATTCAAATTCCACTTATAAGAAGTTGCTTCCTTACTTTCTCACTTCATTTGCCTTGTGAAGAAGTCCATAAAATGGGCAAAACATCGGAAATGAAATTTCAATAATTTTAAAACCTCCAATATTGTCATTCGTTTCTCAGAATACTTTTTTTTTAACGAAAACATTTGCAATGCATTTACGTAACAAATAGTAGCCCCTTCTATCAGTAGTAATTCTTCCATTGGTTTCTGACCCCTGGCAATCCCGTTTCTCCCTGATTTCCAATGCACCTTTATAGCTAAATCATAAACAAAGCATTCAATGTGTGTTTTATAAAGTTTAATCAAGACGAGATGCACATAGTAATTAACAAAAAAACGAAATTGTTTTTAATTAGAAAAAATCTAGGTAAAATAAAGTAAATGAGCTCAAGTCTATATAATCCGCTTATTTAGATTTCCATCTACCTGGATGAGAGCATTTAAAAGTTTTGCCAACATTAGTAAATTTTTTCAAAAAAGTACAAGTCTGGTTGGTCACTCATTAGAAACCGTCTCAAGACCAACGTCTTTTGAGGATTGAAGCAGTGATTGGCACAGCAAAAGAAAACACTAAACTGATAAAACGCTAAAAATTTAGTGGAAACAAAGATAACCGCTAAGTTTTATTAAATGAAGCTAACTTTTGTTCCTTTTTGGTTTTTTCAACTCTAAACCCCTTGAAAACAAAAAACAAAATAATAATACGTTGTAGCTTTGACATGGAGCTTAAAATCAATTATATATTGAATATAAACCAATGTTTATATGTTTCATTCATTCAATTATTCATGTACGCCTTGATCATCATATTGAAATTTCAGCTCTCCTGGTCTGGTCTGAGGGTTTTAGATCTAAATCCAGATAGTAAAAATTATCGGTTAGCGGATATCTTTGTTTACGCTACAATTTTAGCGGTTTATATGTTTAGCGTTTTCGTTAGCTACGCCCACCAGTGGACTGACGTACCCTAAGAATGGTAGGCCCAATATCGCCCCCAAGACACACAGGTGATAGGTGCTTCAACGACACGGTATAGGAGTCTAGAAACCCTGTACTGAGTTACAGGACTATCAATAGACTATAGACATAAATCACAATCATCATCATCATTATCATCATCATCACCATTCTTTTAACGTCTGTAGTTGAACATAGACTTTCCCCAGGACCCGCCACATTTTTCTGTCATGGGTGTTGCAGAGTCCGTAATTTCTATATTTGTCTAGTTAATCTCTCCATCTTGTATTCCGTCGGCTTCGGTTTCGCATGCGATCTCTGGGGATCCATGTTGTGAGTTGTGATGTCCATCGGTTGTCCGCCATTCTTGCAACATGACCTAACACGGCAATCATAATGCCTCTACATAAAAAAAACCCGATTACCACAACAACTGTAGGCCTATAAGCCTACTCGACTGCATCAATAAACACTAGATAAATCACAATACAGAACATTGAATCTTACTTTGAAATTCTACGTAATCTACATTTGAGCTCAATTTTTATTTGTTTGAAAAGTGAAGCTCAATATAAACAAAAGGTCATCGTAGAAGTACAAATAAAGATAAGAAAAGAATGTTTATCCTGGGCATTGCAGGAGGTGTAATGAACAAGACAGAGACAGGGGACTAATGAAATTGTCGTTGAAAAAA